>APFE031669123.1:0-46360 GCA_000404065.3 Pinus taeda | reverse complement strand
CCAGCTCATCTCGACACTAAGTGAACTTCGTGAGATACTTGGGAATACTGTCACCCTTCTCGCATTTGATGTTTCTGAGTTTATCTTTGAGCACCAGCTTGCTCTGATCACTCCTTCTTTGGAATAATTCTGTTAATTATTTCCACATCAAATATGGATTAGCCTTTCCATGGAGGCTGGACACAATGTGATCCTTCATGTCCTCCAACAGAATCCCTCGACATTTTGCGATCTTATTTTGCCAAGCATCAGCTTGAGTAGCATCAGTAGGCTTTGGGATATCCGTATCTATGAACTCCTTTAGCTCGTTATCATCCAATACTGCCTCCATGCTGTCCTTCCATGCAATATAGTTTGAGCTGCCCTCAAGAGCATACTCTAATCGTAATCCGTTGAAAGACATTGCTGCGTTGTTACCAAGAAAACACTGCTGCAAATTCGAATTCCACCAGCAACCAACTCAACCACCTCGGATCTAAGATTCGTGAGAACACAATATTTCTCTTACAGAGATTGACTGTATGGGCTTTTACCAGATATTTCACCTTCCAAAGGAAGGATGAATCCAGAGGCTACCTGGCCCGATTACAGGCTCCGCCTAGAGAAATAGAATGTAAACACTTCCTGAATAGTAGATCTGATGATCAACAGCTCTGATACCATGTAGAAATTTTTAATAATTTAACACATATTCAATGGAGATTATCCTAATCATGTACTATTGCGGAAAACATACACAATACATAAGCTCCTCTACGTTGATCATCAATATAGCAGGATCAATAACAATAAAACATCAAGAGCATTCACACATTAACACAGTATGTATCCCGGGGAAAGCATCTCGCTAAAAACCCCAACTATCTGTATATTAATGATTGATTCATGTAACATTACACAGCATAATACTTCTCACAAGTATCTCCACCTCTGTTACACGCAATACAGCTCAGATCTGAATTAATCACTGGCTCAAATCTCCTCCGCTGCTTGCCTGCCTCCACTGCGCAATCCTGCAAGAGGATACTGATGAATGGCTGAAGCAAACTCGTATTTCCTTGGCTGAACCACTTAATCCTCATTGGCATTACTCAATCCCAATGATTGTGCAAATCATCATGCATAGCTATAGTCACAACTGATAGCAATTTGATCCTCTAACACCTATCCCTGCTGAACTGAACATGCACTGACATGCAACTGAGTTAACTGATGTATTCTATAGTTGCATTATGAGTTAATAACTTGTGAATTAATTAATAACTAATTCACCCAACTCATCTCTAGTCTATTTTCCAGTTATACTAAATACAACCAGTTTAACAAAGCTAAACTGAACACAACTCCATCAACTGCACCTCCAGTCCACTAAACTCAACTCACTTGAGTTCTAATGAAGTCCTGCATGCAAATATTAGTCATCCCATAGGTAACCACGTATTTCCTTCTGGGATCTGCATGTACCACATCCGTAGCTCATCCTGAAGTGCTCCAAGAGAATAAGACAAACTTTATAGTCTAAATATTATTATGAGCTAATAATATTTGACTGTTCTATATTTAGACTGAGCAGTCACTCCGCTGTGATCTAAAAATAAAAGTCCATCTATTTTTCCCAACTTGATCAATCATCCATAAACAGCAACCTGCAATCCATAGACATGATCCATATGTCTAAAAATAGACATAGTCTAAAAATAGATTTGTGCCAAAAATAGCCTGCGGGCCCACTTAGTGAAGGCGACTCTTTTCACTAAGCTCCATCATCTTGTTGCAATCTCAACATAGCAGATCTACCAGTGGAGGTGTGGATCCATAGGTTAGCAGCAAGAGCTTGCGAGGCCAGGGAAGAAACGACAAAGGTTCAGCTAGAGCTGAATCTTCAGATCGCTGAGTTGCGGTTAAAGGCGCAGCCATCCACTCCCCCGGAAGTCAGATAATATCACGCTATCGCTATCACAACAGGACTGGAGGAAATCGGAGGTGCAGTGCAAGACTGTACCGGCATGTTGGAACAAGCACTTGAGGTCCTCATGACTCTACAGGAGGACCCCAACATCCAGTGCTTAGAAACAGAAGTGCGAGAGCCCAACAATAATACAATAGTGTTCGAGGAACTATGCAAAAGTAGTCCTCACCCAGAGGCTTGCGAGGATGTAGCAAGCCAAAGAACTCAAGGAGCAGGTGCACGTGACATGACACAAGGAGGTAGTTCTCAAAGCCTGTGTTCAGCCTTGGATGGACAAGGCCTTCACTATCACAGCAAACATTGAAGGGAAGCTGGCGCACATACAAAGGATGCACACATTGATGTAGAGAAGCACCCCAGACACAGAGGTCTCGGAACAACGAATGCAACAGATCTAGCAAGTAGTAGCTCAGTGCACTGCGGACCTCAACACAGTTCAAGAACAGTTGGAGGGACTCCGCGACAAGATCACCACGCCAACCGAGTGACTCGAGGGCGAGTCACGATGTTTGTGTTGGGGACCTGTTGGGCATGGAATCCCCCCAAGGCATGTTTTGGGGCTCAAAGCCCAAGTTTTGACTCAATAGTGTTGTAAAGACTTCGCGAATTGCTGGCGTAGAGTGTGAAATGTATGATAGAGTCACAGGGTTGTCCACCCTAGTTTTGTAATGTAATGTCGGCCTACCTATGGTCCGTGAACCATGGGATTGTATAAATAGAGCAAGGCTCTAAGTGTAAAAGAGAACTAAGCAAAGGGAAGTAGAAACAAAGAGTAAGAGTCTAAGTGTCTAAGGGTGTCTAGATCCTAAAAGCCACAACACACTAGTGTAAAGATCCTAAAAACCACCGCAACCACTGCAACATTGATGGTCATATAGAGGAGAAGTATTGGAAGTTGAATCTAGAGAAACCTAAACAACAAGAAGAAAGATAATAAGAAGAAGAATCTCATGCCCACGGATTCAAGCAACCAAGTTGAAAGTAACTCATATGTGGATGATAAGATTGTTTATACGTCAGTCCAGAAGGAGGTGAATCTAAGTAGCCTTCAATAATAGGAAAGAGAAAGAAATTACCAAACTCTTACATATAAAGATAAATGTAAAGAAGACAAAGATTTACGCTTTGTTTGACTCAGGATCGCATGTGAATCTCATTGCAACAGAGATGTTCAAGAATTTGGGGCTGGAATTTTTTGATAGCCCAAACCCATATCCACTGGGATGGGTAAATAAGGATGCAGAGCTAAAGATAACAAAATAGTGTAAAATTAAATTTGTTATCACTATTGATTTTATTGATGAATTAGATATATAAGTGGTTCCCCTTGATGTATGTGGAGTCTTGTTTGGGAGTCCATACATGTACATGCATGATGCAATATTCATGAGGAGAGCCAACCTGTATCGACTCGTCAAGGATGGAAAATTGTTCATCATCAATGCGAACAAAGGAAAGTTAAAAATTTCATTAGAAAGTGCCAACCAATACAAGAAATTGATCAGTTCTAGCAAGAAGTATGTGTTATTGTTTTAAAGAGAAAGTTAGTTTGTAGAGGCATCAATAAGAGGCAAGGCATCCCTAGAGGAGTGTACTAAGAAACAAAAACAACAATTGGGGTGTTATAGTCATCCTTAGAGGGGTGTACTAAGAAACAAAAACAACAATTGGAGTGTTATAGGAATACATGGATGTGTTCTAAGAGTGTAAAGGGTTACCACCTATGAGAGACGTGGAGTACGAGATCCAACTATTGCTAGACTCCCCATTACTAAATATTGGGCTAGACAGGTTGTTTGTTATAGAAGCAAGTAAGGTGAAGAAACAATTGCAACAACTGCTAGAATGGGGTGTCAATTGACCAAGTACATCACCATCTGGGTCACCCATCATCATTGTGAAAAAGAAGGATGGGACTTGGTGGATGCGTATAGATTACAAGGAATTGAAAAAAATCGCACTCAAGAATAGATACCCTTTTCATAGGATAGATGATCTGCTCGATTAGTTGTAGCAAGAAAAATACTTCACCAAGCTGGACTTCAAGTTTGGATATCACCAAGTTCGAGTGAAAGAAGAATATACCTAGAAGACTGCCTTCAAAACTAGGTAAGATTTGTATGAATGGTTAGTCATGGCATTTTTCCTATCTAATGCACCAACTACATTTATGAGATTAATGAATTATGTATTGCGCCCTTTTATAGATTCATTTTTTATTGTCTATTTGGATGATATATTGGTATATGGTGCTACCAGGGAGGAGCATATTTCACATTTGATGCATGTGCTGGAAACATTGAAGAAGCACCAACTACTAGCAAATATCAAGTGGGTCGATTTTGCGCAGCAATATTTTATGTATCTGGGGTATGTGATCAGTGGAGAAGAATGAAGATAGATCCTTCCAAGATTGAGGCCATCATGAAATGGTTGGTTCCTACTATTTTTTCTAAGGTCAGGAGTTTCAATGGAGCATCATAGTAATTGAGGAAATTCATAGCCTCATTTGCAACAATAAGAACACTACTCTACACCATAATAGCAAGAGGAAAGAGTTTTCAATGGGAAAAAGGTCAAAATAAGGCTTTCGAGGATCTAAAGAATAAGATAAAACAAGCCCCCGTTCTAGCATTACCAAACTTGCAGTGACCATTTGAAGTGGAGACATATGCGAGTGGGTATTTTATGGGAGTTGTCTTAATGCAGGGAGGAAGACTTGTATGTTACCATTCTGAAGTATTTCATGGGGCAGTTCTTAACTACCCTATCTATGAGAAGGAGCTAAACGCCATGGTGCAAGCTATGAAGAAGTGGAATCATTATTTGATGGGAAAGGAGACATTAATCCACACAAATTACCAACCATTACAATACTTGTAGGCCTAGAGTAAGCTACAACAGACTAGGTATTACAAGTGGATGGATTTTTTACAACAATTTCATTTGGTTATCAAGTATAAGAAGGGCAACACAAACAAGTTGGTTGACATGATTTCAAGGCCACCCACATCAAAGATCACAAATTTTTGGACTCTTATGCACATGGGGACTCTTATGCACATGGAGCCATTCACCCATGGTGCATGTTAGGGTCTTATATTATAGGAATATCAGACATTTATGTCTTACTATTTGTTTGAGGTCATTTTTGTAAATATCAATCTTGGTTTCATAAGTGATATGGCCTAAAGGGGTTTATTTGTCATAATTCGAAGTGTAATATCATAAAAGATCATGGTTTGAAAGGGTAACCATGAGGGGTCATTATGTCATCATGGAAGAGTCTAGTGCTAACGTCATGTCAGTTATAAGAGTCATTTTTGAGAGTTAGTTATGATCAGTTGGGTCATGTCATAGTCATCACTGCAAAGATACCCCTTACTCATCTCTCACATCAACAAGTGGGCCATAATGATTTCAAAGAAGGATCTAGTGGCATGAGGAGTTTAAATGTGTTTGTGGCTCCTAATTTCCCCTCATTCAAAATTCATCTTGGATTTGGAGAAATTTTGTAGGTCGAAGAAGAGTGTTGTAGGGTTGGAAAGAGGAATTGTTACACAAATTAGAGACATGCTGCAAAAAACGGGTTATTGCTGTGAAAGTTTGAGTGTTGTTGCACATTTGGAAAAAACGTCATTGTGACTTTGAGTAAGTTTTTCTTCATCTCTTATGAGATCTTGTATGTTGTATGTGATATGTATTAAATCCCTCATTGGTTTGAGAGTCTGAAAGAAACCTGAGCTATTCAAACTTATGAATGCACTGACTTTTGTTGCGCAAGTTACAAAGTCCTTTATTTTGATGTACTGATGAATTTTTGAGGATTTGAAATGGTTTCTAATGTCTTATAAGGATATCATAGCTGAAAAGATTTTCCTCAACCACTCTATATCAGAAGAAATTATCATATGCTCAGAGTTTTGAAGTTGCTGCAAAAGTGATAGTTTTGTTACGAAATTCTGCTACATTTCCAGCCAAAGGGACATAGTGTTTTGGAGGCTTTCTTTCACCTTGGGGTTGTTTCATAGGTTCATAAGCTTCATAGGGACATTCCAAGACAACCCATCAGATTCATTTTGTCAGAGATAGGCCGCAAGTATACAAAACTTGGAACGTTGCACAAGTTGTTGCGAAACTATCAAAAGCATTAGGTTTTTAATTAAAAATCAAAATTTTGGCATTATTTTTTGTGTGTGGGAACTTAAAAGAGGTTTACAAGGGTGAAAATGTCATCAATCATCCATTTTTTCTCATCCAAAGTTCAAGCATGTGATTAAAGCCATGCAAAGATAGCTTGTTGTGAAAGTGCATTGCACAAATGTATTTTCACCATATCTCTTAAACCCTGTATCTATTTTCCATGAAATTTTTATAGACGATGCATGGGGGTGAGATGAATAAAATTAGTTAATGTCATACCAAAATGCTTCATGGTTTTCAAGGAACTAGCTATTGCCACCTACATCCATTTTTGCATTTTCGCAAGATCTATGATTCAGATTTGGTTCAACATTTTTGTGGAGATGAGGTATGATGATAGTAATGTTTTGTAAAACTTTTAGCAACCTCAGAGTCACATTTTGGGAGATATTCAAAAAACACAGTCGTTGTGCAAAGGAAGTAGGGGAGACATTGCGTTTTTTACAGTTTCACTTCAAAATCAGTTTCTAACATAAGGGAAATGAATATTGAAAAAGTGAAATAGGTTTTTGTCAAAAACTAGATGGGTTACAAAAACCTCTCTCATTTGTTACACAAGAATTACATGTGTCACTTTAAGACCAATGTTTCACAATTTTGCCAAGCCAAATTTGTTGACAGAGTTCTAGAATTTTGAAATTTGACTTGGTGGACCTCCAAATTGGCATAGTTGATTCCAAGATGATTTGGATGATGAAGTTTGAATATTTTTATACCCAATGCCATGATTTTATTTTCAGTTGGCATATTTTTCGTTATTCAGAAACCAAACCCTAGATAGTAGGATATGGGTAGATTTTCCAAATATTTTATTCCTAAAGCATTCTAACCTCTTCCTAACTTTGGGAAAAGGATTTATTTCGACCCCCTTTGAATTAGGAAGAGAATATGTTATATAATTCATGAAACCAAATGTAAAGGGTTTTGTTGGTCAGACTAGAGAAAAAGATACTTTGTGTGCATTGTATTTCTAAATATTTTTGCTAGTGAATGAAAGACAAAAGGTGATTTGCAGGGATTCCAGTGTTAGATCTTGATGGTGTTGTGCTTCTTTCATGTTGTAAGTTTTTCTTATGTTTTTACATCTCTTGAATGTATGTCTTCATGCTTGGAAGAACCGAATGTTTAATTCAGAATTCATTTAAAGGATGTTATGATTTAGTTTTACCAAGTGATCTATGTTTTCCTCTTAAGGAAATATTTAGAATTCTTCTACAGTTTTAATGCTCTATGTGTTGTTTCCACCTTTCTTACACTCAGCCTCTATGTTTTCCTCTTAAGGAAACATTTAGAATTATTCTACAGTTTTAATGCTCTATGTGTTGTTTCCACCTTTCTTACACTTAGCCTCCTACAGTGATTTAACTTGATTCCATCATCAAGGGTTCCTACCTTTCCCCTGTGGAAAAACCCTTTCTCTCTTCCTCTTATCACTAGACAAATAATAAATGTTACATGACTCCATGCCCAATGGACTTGTCTCCTTTCTTAGTAGCTAACCTTTGAGAATCAGACCTTATTGAACATTATACCTAGCCTAATATCAAATTAGTTGAACAACCTAAGTGAGAGATCCCTTTCCAAGGATAGAATGGCTAGATTCTAGCCTAAAAGTGCTATGTGGTTACCTCTAAATTTATCTCCTCAACTTAGGGAAATTACAAAGTGATAACAATGCATACAGAGAGGCATATTTAAAGGATGAGGACTTCAAGGAGGTGTATAAGCAGTTATAGAGTTAGATTCATGTACACGATGGCAACAACACCATTTACTATCATCTCTAGGATGGGTTACTGTACAGGTTGGATAAGCTATGTGTTCGTAAAGGTGAACGATTACAGTTGATTAGAGAGGCTCACACCTCCAAGGTTGCACGACACTTTGGTGTAGGGAAGATCGTGTTTAACTTGCAAAGTATGTGTATTGGCCCAAGATGCAAGAGCCAATATCTAGGTTCATAAGAGGATGCATGCTTTGTTGTAGCAAAAATCCTAGCAATAGGAAACAAGTTCTATATCATCCCTTACCTATACCTACTCGTCCTTGGGAAAGAATTTCCATGGATTTTGTGGGAGGTTTACCAACAACCAAGAAGGGACATGACTACCTATTCATGGTAGTTGATGGGTTCAGCAAGATGTGTGTTATGATGCCCTCTAAAAAGACCATCAGTGAGCAAGAAGCAACAAACTTGTTCTTTGGATAGATTTGGGTGCACTTTGAGATACCAAGGAACATTGTTTCAGACAGGGATACAAGATTTCTCAGTGCATTCTGGACTACATTGTGGGAGAAGATGGATACAAAATTGAAGAAATATACAATGTTTTATCCACGCAGAGATGGGTAGATAGAAGTAGTCAACATGAATTTGGTGCAGCGTCTGAGGGGATACAATCAGAAGCATCAAAGACCTGGGATGAAAATATGGTATATATACAACATTTTTACAATAGAGAAGTCCACACATCTATAGGAAAGTTCCCATTTGAAACTTATTTTGGATATTTGCCACCTTCACCTTTGGATATTGCATATGGACAACGGGGAGGAGTAATGGAATATCTTATGAGAGATGCTTTCAAGGGTGAAAAATTTATAGAGAAGATTAGGCAGATACATCTACAAGTATAAGAGACACTGCAGAAGTCACAAGAGAAGTATAAATACAGGCATGATAAGCACAGAACAAAGAAATCGTTCAAGGTGGGAGACAAAGTATGGCTATAGTTGAACTAGGAGAGGCTACAACAGCCTGGTAATAAATATGGCCCCTTTGAGATACTAGAAAATGTGGGTGATACTTCCTATTGAATTAGTTTACCACCATATATGCACATTTACTCAATTGTGAATATAGAGAATTTGAAACTCTATGAGCCTTTCATGCTAGATCAAGAAGAGGAATAGGTCCTACCTTCTGTGGAGGATTTGGCACCAGATGCTTAAGTAGAGTTGACAGAAGATACAATTTTTCAAAATAGGTCCAAAGCTACAAGACAGGGGCAACATGACCTTTGGTAGATTAGGTGGAAGGGACAACTTCTAGGCAAAGATAAATTGTACACTAAAGAGAAGGTGGATGAAAAATGTCCTCACCTCATTCTGTAACATATTTTGGAGACCAAAACCCTCCCAAAGTTGGGAGGTTTGATCCATATTGGATCATTATATTATTTGTCATCCATCTTGATGCATTCAAAGTGCAAAAAGTGGAGGAATTGGCTCACAGTATCGTCTTTACCAACAGGACCCAGTTTGGCAAAACGAGGTCTGAAACTTTCTAGGAGAATTTTGAGGCATCAAACAACATTTTTTAGGGTAAAACTTTATCAATTTAGAATATCACATATTCATGTTATTCTACACGCATATACCTTTCCAACAATGTAAGAATCACATCAATCAAAGTCTGTATGCGAAATTTATGTTACGTAGAAGTTGACATTCCTGTTTTCACCACCATGGTTTGACAGGATGCCACATCAACACCCATTATTTATGGAAAAGGGGCTAGCCACATGTTTGTGATGTAAAAGACTCTAGAAAGGTCTATATTGTAACTCTGGTTAAGAGTTGATATAGTCAAACTTAACCACTAGTAGGCTATCGAGCTGTGTTATAATCAGGTCATTAGGAGGAAGAGGAATTCCATACTTTCGAGAGAATTTGGTTGCATAACTGATCATAAATAGCCAAGAGAGATAGGAGGTAGAGCATAAAGAGAAGATATGTGCACTATAGTAGCCCATGGGCCACATGCTTCACTTCTTTATACTTGCAACTATATTTCTAGACAAAGAAGGAGAACGAAGCAACCTCACCTTCCAACTGGGTATCCTCTCGAAAGGGTTTCCCAAAGCATAGCTTTTGTCTTATGTGTGTGAGGTTATTTTGTAGTTCTCTATTTTTCTGCATAATTTCCATCTGCATGCTTGCACTAATTACAGTTAAATCTACAAATATTAAAGTATAATAAAATTGTAATAGTTTAAAATTTTCATATTTTTAATATAATATTATTATATTTATTGTTGCAAATTGTCTAATAAAATATCCACAACACTTTATAAAAGAACATAAATTTTCATTTTCAAATATTATTTTTTATTTTAATGAATATTGTTATATAAATTTCAATTATATGAGACTTTAATTTATATATATATTTCAATATGTAAAATATTATAACTAAATAATACCCTTTTGGGCTGCTCGGGGAGGGAGAAAAAGGTAGATATTGTTGAAGATGACGTGATCCTAGCCGTTGGGGGAAGTGTAATCAACAGTGGTTGAATGTGAAAATTCGGTGAAGGCCCAATGATATATGTAATATGAGCACATACTTTATTTGAATATTAATTGGGAGACATTCTTTATCAGGGAGCCTGGACATAAGCCACGTGGAAGTTGACACAATAATCTTACCTCACCTTTATGATTTGTGTGTGAAGGAAAAAGTTAAAAAAAATGAAAACAACAAACAAACATGTGTTTCATCCTTTATTCATGTGAAAGGTTAATATAATGTTAAGTTTTATTTCAATACAAAGTGCTTTATCGTGTGGTAAAAGATTAGGAGGTAAGTTAGGGTTTTATTAAATATATATATATATATATATATATTTCATTTGTATTTTTTATTATTTAATCTTTATTTAATTTATTATTATTTTAATTATGTTTAAAATATTTTATCTTTTGTGGCCTTTTGCGGCCCTCTTATAATGATCTTGGCACTCTGCGGCAATCTTTTGTGGCTTTTTGAGGCCCTCTTATAACGATTTGCGGCCTCTTATTGTGCTACATCTATAGTGTGTCGATCTTATGGCTGCTGTCAGTTGGCCTGGGCCTCCTGGCTCTATTTTTTTTTGTGGGGCTTTCTTTTTCGTGGTGGCTTCTCATCGTCTCCTCTTTCGGCGATGTGTTTTGGGTGCAGTTTGTTGTTGTGTCTGCCTGGTTTGAGTCATCTTCGTTTCACACCTTCCTTCGTAGTTGTGGCCGCAGTCATCCGCCTGAGGTCTACCGTGGTATTTGTGGGGATTTTATAATGATTCTTTTTATAAGGCCTAGATCAGGGCTTATTGTTAGGGCTATCTAGGCAGCTTGTGCCCAATTGTGTTTGCGCTGCAACTGGATATTACAGATCTGAGACACAGATATGAAAGACCTATGTGGCTCCCTTTTGTAAAAAAATTCAGAAACATTTTATACTCAGCAGGAGAGCATTCTCTAGATGGCTCCCAGCTTCATGAAAATAGTTGTTGGCTCAGTTCCGTCTGCCTCTAGGTGGTAAGCTCCTACCCATATCATCAGGGAAGCCCCAGCTCCCACTGTCCAGGTGGTCTAGGCCTCACTCGATGAGGCTTTGAAGTTCTCTGAAAGTGCCCTAATCTTCTGATTCAATGGTTTTTGGCCATGGCTGACAGCTCTCCACAGTTGGATCTCTAAGGTATGGAACCTTGTAATTCTTGATGCAATTAATATCTACCCATGTGCTAGGGGATTCTTTATAGTAGATTTTGAAAACCCTAAAAGCAGACAATGTATTCTAGATTCTGGCCCTTGGTTTTGGGAAAACGCAGGCTTATTCATGAAGCCATGGAACCCATCATTCGATCCCTCAACAACAATCATAACCTCAGCACCAGCTTGGGTGAGATTGCCAAACCTACCCTTGCATCTCTGGAATTTCTCTTCGCTAAAAGCCATTGGAAATGTAATCGGGAAATTTTACTGCAAGTGCCTAGAAACAGAGGAATATGCCAGAACCACCTATGCATGCATCTGTGTGGAAATGGACTTCGGTGCCAGATTCCCAGTTGAAATACACCTAACAAGTAAAGACTATGTGTGGAACCAGAAACTTGATTATGAAAGTGTTCTCTTCAGATGTCGATCTTGCTTTGAGATAGGCCACCTAGCCAAAAATTGCCCAAAAGCCTCCCAGAAAAATTCTACTAGAAAAATTCACCACATATCTACATGGTGGGAAGGAGCACAAAAAGAACACTACACTGTCATCAAGGAAGAATACTCTTGAGAAAACTCTGAATCACAAGAAATCGGGCAAGAAATAAACAACTCTCAAGACAAGAAGGGGCAAAGCCTCGCCCAACAACAAAAGAGTGAACTCGACAACCCCTCAAGCATCAATAGTTATGAGGATTCAAATACCGCACAAAATAAATCTTCATTTAACAGCAAAGCAAATCTCCTAGACCAAACTTCTTCTTCGACTATCTTCATAAGGAAGAACACAATAGATCGCGAAGCTAAGACACCAATGTCCCAAGAACCAGAAGAGATGAAGTAGATGTAAGATAAAGAAAGTTGGAAGACCGTAGAGAAAAAAAGAAAGCTACAACACCAATCTCGCCAAGAAAGACGAGGAGCCAGACAATTAAAAACTAAGAAAATTATAGGTCTGATAGACCAATTTGGTCTCAGTGGATGTTAACCACCACCACCAGCATCATCATTTTGTTTATTTAATAATTATTTAATTTAATATATATATATATATATATGTGTGTGTGTGTTTAAGTTAAGTTTACAATTTTAATGATATTTAATTTGTGATTTTTTGTGATTTTTTTTATAATTATTTTAATAAAATGTATTTAGTTGTAAAATTAATTAAATTTTTTAACTTTAATTTATTTAATTTTGATTTTAATTTTATAATTATTATAATGATAATTATAATTTATAGTGTCAGGAAGATTCAAGCATGCAGTTTTGATCATAGGAACATAAGAGTAAGTCATATGATGAGGAAGACATTCACAAAATCCATGAGGATAGCTAGGTTCCAAAAGAAGGTCAAATTAAGCACTAGAAACAAATGTTAACATACATAAATACATATGTAACACTTAAACCTCAAATTTACCTAAACGTGTAGATTCAGGGTTTATATTAATAAAACCCCTCCCAACTTTCACTAGCCTTTCACATAGGATTAGGGATTTTATCAATAAAAACCCAACCGAAATGAGACTTAACCTCATAACTTGCACCAAAAGGAGTTATATATATATAATTAGAATCACTCTGGATTCCAGGTTTTGATTCAACACGTGGAACAAAATGAATTAAATATACCATATGCCTTCAGGAAATGACATTTGAAACATATAATACCATATGCCTTCAGGAAATGACATTTGAAACATATAATGCAAGAATTGATGCTATGTGATAGAATAAAGTGGTTAAGACGGGTTAATACATTGGTAATTGTTCATTCAAGGAATAATATATGTGGTAAATTCATGAAAAACATTGGTAAACCAAAGGGTAGAACATAGAAAGAATAAACAAACCTTCTATGAAAGAGGTAAATTATATATATATAATATGTGAAATATATAAAATGAGTTTTAGAATGACTTTTAACTAAACCACAATTTTTTCATTGTAGACCTAGATTTATTTATGAACTCATACAATTTTGACATTTGGATAGTCGATAATATCAAAATAACATTTACAACTAATAACTTGAGGATAAGGAAATAAGTGTATAATGCAGAGATACAAAAAAAAATATTTGATTGAATTGTCATGGTGATTACTCCTTAGAAATGTAAAAGAAGAGAATAATTATTAATGCAATTGAAGTAAGTTAAATGATAAACCGTAAGAAAATTTTCCAAGATTAGAATTATTAAATAAGGATAACATTTTTCCAAAAAAATAGTGTATAAAATGAGGTATATTACAATTTTTACTATTATTTGGTGTCACATCTTTGATTTTTGACCATTTGAAGGGGAGTGGCATTGTCATTACACTAGACTCACCCATCTAGCCTCGTTTGGTACCAATTGGGGATTGGTACTAAAAATATCATAGGTATCCTTACTCCATCATTAATTCAAAACCATATCTCCTCTTTGTTTGCCATTGGAAAGAGGCTTACATAGTTTAAAAATTGCTTGACCTAGAGTTCAAGTTTTATCTAGTTTCAAAACATACGAGTGAGGTGGAATTTTCTACCTTAAAAATTGATCAAGATGAAAAGGGATTGTGTAGAAGGCATATATAATAAATTGTGTTGGGAGATTGCTAATACTCAGAGAGGGGAGGGAGGGGGGTGGTTGAATCAATATTATACTCCCTGGATCACTTTAAACAACTTTTTAGTTTTCTTTACAATCTACTAAATCATAAATTGATTAGCCAACATCGCAATATATTAACAACAGTTAACTCACACACAATAAATCATGTGAACAACAAGCATAAACCCAGATAAACCATGAGATCAAAATCTAAAACAATATCATACATGAGAACATAGGGTATAAGGTGGAAACTCTTTCGGGAGAAAAACCACCATTTTCTTTGTCTACTTCTTCTTCTTTATTATTAAAATCTTCTTTTTACATCATGCATTGGCCACCATCAGTGCACAAGCCCCGACTTGCCATGCACGTAAGCAACCACTCTCTCTAGGCCACTAATTGACGAAAGTCACTAGTTCCTCAAATTTTAAGGCCACCAACTGTTGGAAGCCACCACTCCCTCAACCATGCAAGTGACCATTTGTTGCAGACCACTACCTTTTGGAGGCCCCAACCTCCAATAGTTTCCCAAGCCACCACTTGGGGGAAAACACCACTCCCAAAGTTTTCAGGCCAACCCCCTAAAGGAAGCCACCACTCCATGAATCAACAAGCCACCACTTTCCCACTAAAGGCCCAAACCTTAAAACCCTTGTGGAAAACATTTCATCCATTTTCAAACTAGGGCCCACACAACATAGCTCAAACATTGTAAGCCATGTTTCATCATATTTTTAGACTAGACCCACTATTAACGTTATGCTTCTAAATTGAATATAAAAAATTCAATACAGCTCTTTTTTCACACAATCAACATCAAAAACTGACTTCGTAGAAATTAATGTGTAGATTCAAAACCGCTCAGGAAAATTACTAAATCACAAGACTTGAAGCTACTCTACTCATCTGCAAAAAATAATTCACCATCTAAAACAAGAATCATTGACATGTAGAAGGAAACATCACACATACATAGAGATTTATCTAGGGGAAAGCAACTGCTCAAAATCCTTTACTATTTGTATTGCATTAATAAGAGAATAGAGAAGCAATACAATGTTTTCTCAAGCCTAAGCACACCCTGCACTAGTATAGACTATCTCTTTGCTTGACTAACTGAACCTGAACCAACACTTAGCCAATTTCAAGCCTTTCAATGCTCCTATTTACTTGTGTTGTTCCCTTGGGAAATTTCCCCTATTTTTTAGGAATTTTACACCAACGAATTTCACAATTACCATAGGCTAATCCTTTGACTGCATGCACCACTTGTACAACTTGGATTAGTTTACAACTAATAATACACTTCCCTTGAACTCCAATCTCAATCGGGTAATTCGATTTATCTGCATGCAAAAATTATTTTGGGTTGATTGATCAGTTAACTAGTTGATCACTCATTTTGGAAAAAGTTCCACACCCACAACTTGAACTCCACTAGTTCTACTAATAGTTAGAACTAGTTAAACTGAAAACAACTCAAATTAACTGAAACAGATTACTAAAAATTAGGAATCAATCATGTAGAACTAAACTTAAGTGTCTCCAACTCAAATTTACTGAGTTAACTAAGTGACAAGATCCATGTCACCTCATTTAACTACCTCCAAGTATTTAGCTGAAACTAAAATTCAAATTTTAATCTACTTTGAGCACGGCAAAGTCAAAGCTAGATTTTCTTGTTGCATTTTCAACACTCCCTCTCAACAATAAATGGATTATCACCCACCCCTATCCTGCACCTATGGAACTCAAATTTTCCTCTTGAAAAATCATTTGTCAAAATATCTGCATCTTGTTCCCATGTCAGAATGTACTGCAACAACATAATACGCCTCTGCACAAAATCTCATAGATGGTGATACCAAATGTCAATATGCTTGGATCGATCATGAAATACTAGATTCTTAGAGAGTTTGATACAAATCTGATTGTCATAGTAAATCATTGTAGGATCCATATTTTGACCAAATAACCCAACGACAATCTTTCTCATCCAGATAGCCTCACATGATGCTTGACTTGCAGCCATGTACTCTACTTTTGCTGAGATGAGTGCCACATATCTCTGTTTCCTGCGGTACCAAGAAACTGTTTTTGACCCAACACTGAAAATTCATCCTAAAGTGATCTTCTTTCCTAATGGATTCCCTGCCCAATTTACATCTATGAAGCCTTGCAGCTTCACTCCCTTTGTCCGTCACTACCAAAGACCAAATTGAGTAGTGCCTCTGAGGTATCTCAACACATGTTTTGGTTCCTTCCAATACAATTTGGTTGTCTTAACCATTGGTTGACTAAGTTGGTTAAATTCATAACACTGCATGTTTGGTAATGTTTTCACCAAATACATAAGTGAACCCACAAGTTTCCTATAAATGGTAGCCTCCACTACTTCACCTGAAGTAGCATCCTCTATCCTCTATTTCCCTACTAGAGGAGTCTCCATGGGTTTACACCTATCCATGCAGAACCTCTGAGGTATCTTGTTGGCATTCTTTCCTTGAGAGAAAAATAGTTCCCCATCTCCTTGCCATACTTCCAAACCAAGGAAGTAATGCATCAGGCCTATGTCCTTCATCTCAAACTCTCTCTCAAGGTCCTCCTTGCAATATCATGATTAGCTACTTATCACCAGTAAGGATCAAGTTATCAACATATAAAACAATAATCAATAATTTATCTTCTACCACAATGTGATAAAGGTTTACATTTGCTTCTTGGTGAAGCCAAAACCAGTGAGATAGCTATCGATCTTGGGTGCTTGTTTGAGTCCATACAATACTTGCTTGAGTCTACACACATGCAACTCTTTGTCAAAGGTCTCAAACCCCTCTGGCTTCTCAATATACACCTCCTCCTCAATAAATCCATTAAGGAATGTTTTCTTCACAACCATCTAGTGGATTTTCCACCCCATTTGCACTGACAATGCTAGAATTGAAGTGATGGATGAGTACCTTACTACTGGAGCAAAGATCTCCTCATAGTCAATTCCCTCCACCTAAGAGAACACCTTGGCCACAAATCTGGCCTTGTGTTTCTCTATTCTCCCGTGTGCTACATGCTTTACCTTGTAAATCCATCTCAAAAAAACCAATGATTTGTCTGTTGGTCATGGGACCACTTACCAAACATTGTTTCGGTCAGTGGAATCATATTCCTCTATCTTAGCATTAACCCATACTGGTTTCTCTATAGCTTCCTCAAATGAGGATGGCTTTGTCTCCACAAGCTCACTCATCAGAGCCATGTAACCATTGTATCGATCTGGTAGCGTCCTCTGTCTGCATTGTGATGTGGGTGCTCCTACATTCTCTCTAGCATCTTGCAATAATATGTCAGCATCCCTAGTTTGCTTCCTTCCTTCTCTAGATATCTCTGCTTGAGTGGACGTCTCCACTCTTTGTTCCTCTACTTGTGGATGCTCCACAACTTCCTGAGGTTCTTCCTTTAGTGCCAAAATATCTTGATTAGGTTGAAACTGAAGCTCCCTCTCAAGATAATACCTCATTTCTTTCTCCACATCAAATTTCACATCTTGTCTGACCACGTTCATCCTGAGTGATGGCAAGTACAAATGTTAGTTGTGAGGTGTATCTGTGTACCCCACAAATATTCCCAAATTTTTTGTCGGCTATATCTTTTTCCTTGCTTCCTTTGAAACATGATAGTAAACTAATGATCCAGAGATCTTGAAGTGTGACACATATACTTTATTCCTTGAAAAAGCTTCCTCTGGTGCACATGCCAAGAATCCTGTGAGGACTCATGTTCTGCAAATAGACCATTGTGTTGCATGCTTCAACCCACAAGTGTAGAGGTAGTATTTGGTCATGCAACATCATCCGTGCTATTCCCACAATACTTATGTTCTTCCTCTCAGCCACCCCATTCTGTTGTGGTTTATGAGGTGTTGTCAACTCCTGTCGAATGTCTTCCTTTTCATGAAAATTTTTAAACTCATTCGACACATACTCACCATCGTTATCACTCTTGAGAGCCTTGACTTTCCCGTCAGTCTCTTTCTTAACAAGTGCTTTAAAATCAACAAATTTGGAGAATGTCTGGTCTTTCTTCTACATGAAGTGGATCCATCACTTCCATGAGAAATCATCTATAAATATAACATAATACCTATGCTTGGCTATGGAGGTGGTCAAGAAAGGTCCACAAACATCAGATTGAATCATTTCAAGGATTGCATGCCCCTTTTGTCCAGATCATTGAAGGTGGATTTTGTGTACTTCCCCAACATACACCCTTTGCATGTCTCTCACTGCTCCAATGCTCCTTTGGGGAGGCCTGTAGAAATTTTTTTGCATGATCTGCAAAGCGCCATGATTCAAATGTCCAAGTATTCTATGCCATAATTCATCGACATCTCGGCTGTGCACCTTCTTTGCTTTTTTGCTCAATGTTGCACAGTATTCCACATCTAATTTGTAGAGGTTCTTCATTTAAACCTTGATCTAGACTTGTGCAGGAATGCAACAAAATATAGATATAAACATAAACACAAAGATGTAGCGAAAATAAATCTTCATTTCATTAATATCAAAAAACTGAAAGATGCTTACAAGCAAAATGGAAATAAACTAGCACAGGCAGTGGTAGCTTATATTTGAGAAGAGATCCACCTGGCTACATGCCTATAAATCATGTTACGATGAGGCTCGGAGGCCTTTTTTTCATTTAGAAACAACGGGAAACCCTAAACATCCAAAAACCTAACCCTAAGAGATGATGTGCCAAAAGCTTTTGGGCCCCGTTGGGGTTAGTTGGAACATAAAGTTCTCGGGGTCGTAACTTTGGCATATGATCTCTATTTGACTATCATAATACCTCATTTCAAAGATATCTAAGAGGAGGCCAAAAAAAATCTAGTAGTTAGTTTGGCACTTTTCAAGTCTCTCTATTTTCCCTAAAAATCATCTTTTAGGCCCTCAAAACGACTCTAGAAGTTTAAGACCTGAAAAACTGTTACAAATAGTAAGTTTTACTATAATCAAGGAAACTAAAAAGATATGGTGGGGGTCCAAGTGGAATAGGCGAGTGGCCACCAATATCTACCTGGATAAATCCTCCCCCCTTATGAAGCAATGGTCTCCATTGCATTGAGTGCATCCATGAGATGGGGAAACTTTTACTGAACTTGGTGTTTGGTGAGTCACTTTCTTTAGTGAAGGAGTTGGCCTACTTTGACAACTCGATATAGCTATATCCTCTGGTAGAAAGTGTCCTTAATTTGTGTGTCCGTGATCCTGTTATTTTTGACCTACTCAATGCATCTTAGGTTGACCTCTGTTGGTTTCGGCTGCTAAGTAATGTTGGATGTGTCCAACAATGGGGGAAAGTATGATCACAGTCGATCCATGTTGAATATTCTGTGCAGGCCAAGGAATGATGGAATGTGAAGCTCAAGGGCATTGTCCCCTACAACCTTGGTGATGGTGTACGACCCATATCAGAGTGGACGAAGCTTGCGGTGGGGCTGATCGATGCGTTCCTTCCACAAATGTAACCAAACTTTGTCGCCCAATTGGAACTTGTGTGGCACTCGATGTTGATCATGATGTTGCTTGTACTTAGCATTGCCTTTGTCCAATATTTCATGGACCTACTGGTAGATGTGCTTAATGCACTCAATGAAGTTGTTAGCTTGGTCAGCTTCGGATTGGACATGAATCGAATCTGTGTGAGTAATCTCAAATAGTATGGCCACATCAATGAGAAATAGTGGATGGGATTCCAATCCCACCTGAAAGGGACTGTGGGAAGTTGAGCTATGAAGAGATATGTTGTAGCTATGCTAGACATAGGGGACGATTTCATCCCATGTGCGTAGATGCTTTGAGTTGTACATGCAAAAAATGTGCACGATCATCCTTTTGATGACTTATGTTTGGCCATCAATTTGAGGAAGGGAGGTCGTGGACTTAGTGAACTTGGTATCCAGCATCGACCAGAGGCTTGACCGGAATGTACTCAGGAACCTACTATCCTGATATGAGATAATGGACTATGGGATCCCAAAATGTACCCACACTCATTCAAAGAAGAGCTTAGCAATGGCTTTTACTGTGATACTCTTCTTGCCAGCCGCCAAAATGGCCATCTTAGAGAATCTGTCAATGACCATGAACACATAGTTATTTCCATGATTAGTAGAAGGAAGGCCCAACATGTAATCCATGCAGATGGATTATGAAGGCTAAATGGGAGTAGGCAAAGGAGTATATAGGCCTTGCTTCTTGATTTTCAGTTTGGAAATGACACAGGAAATGCGAGACCTGATGTACTTCCCAACATCTTGTCAAAGGTTCAACTAATATAAATACTTCTGAAGCACTACCAATGTTTTCTCTACTCATAAATGTCCAGTGACCCAACTGTAGTGCGCCTCCCAAATCATCTTGGCATGCTCGCTTGTAGGAACCCAGAGGTGTCCCAAGTGGCATAACAACGTGCCCTGGAGGTGAAATTATGGAACTTTATTACCTTCCAGGAGCATCTGGTATGTTTTTCCACATTCTGGATCACTCTTATAAATATGCAGCCACCCTGAAGTCTCCTATCCATAAGAGTCGAGCACAGTTGTCAGCGCCATAACTAGTGATCGACTGAGATAGTCTACAACACTATTGGTGTTTCCCTTCTTGTACTTGATGTTCAAATGGAATTGTTGCAGATATGTGGACCATTTATAATGGAAAATTTTCTACAACTTCCCTTGTGTCTATATGAACTACAGGGGTTGGTGGTCTGTTTGGATGACCATTTCCTTCCCCATAATGTAATGCTTCCATTATCGGTAGGCATGCACAATATAATACATATCTTTGTCATAAGTGGGATACTTTTGGATTGTATATGAAAGTGTCTTACTATGATATGCCAACAAATGCCCCTACTGGGTAAGAATGACACCAATACCATAGTTGGAGGTGTCTATCTCAATTTCAAATGGTTGTTGCAGGTTTGGTAATGTGAACATCGATGTAGAGCATGGACAATGCTTTAACTCAAAAAACACCTTTTGTTGCTATTCAAACTAAAAGAACTTTGCTTTCACTCCACCCTTGGTAACTTGACTCAAAGGCCAAGTGATATGAGAGAATCCCAACATGAACTTGTGATAGAAATTGGAAAGACCCAGAATGTTGTAGAGCTCTATTAGAGTGGTTAGGGCTAGCCAATCCTGAATAACTTATATATTAGCTGGGTCCACATGCACACCTCACTCGACAATGATGTACCCCATATATTGAACCTGGGTCATACCAAAAGTGCATTTCTCCAATTTGGCACACAATTTGTGTTGTAGCAAGGTTTGGAGGACCCATCAAATATGGTGTATGTTCTCTTGCCAACTCTAGCAAATGATCAGGATGTCATCCAGGTACAATATCACAAAAGAGTTGGTGAAGGGTCGCAAGATGTCTTCCATCATCCACATGAAGGTTGTGGGGAATTCATCAACTTGAAAGGCATGAACAACCATTCAAAAATGCCCTCCTTGGATTCGAAGGCCATCTTCCACACATCAAAGGGTTCAATTGGTACTTGGTGATCACCGGACTTCAAGTCAATCTTGCTGAAATATTTGGCCCCCTTGAGCTATTCCATAAGGTCATCAATATGTGGGATTTGATACCTATTCTAGATAGTGATCTTATTCAGTGCCAGATAGTCATTATAGAGTCTCCAGGTGCCATCTTTCTTCTATACCAACATGATTGGGCTCCCACAGGGTGATGAACTTGGCCTGATGTTCCCTTTCTGCAACAATTCTCTCGATTATATGCTTATCACATCAGGTTGCTCATGGATTTCACTCGGGTACGGATGATGAACATTCCTTATTTTATATGCTGAAACATAGAAATGATGACCGTCCTTGTGCAGCACAAGACCCCTCAGCAGCAGTTCAACAGTATTTGCCATTTTGCTCTCATCAAAATTTTGGTGGTTCATAAGCTTGGATTACAGGGCATCACTTGGGATGATTTCATCTCCCGTGAGTTTTTCAGAGTTTCATAGGGACCTCTAGAGGCTGGGAATGAGACAGGTGGACCTTCTCATTAGCATGAAGGCCATGATCCACACACTGCTACTATACCGGTTTTCATTACTTATCAGAAGGCCACCAGGCAGTTGTTCGCGGCAGCAAAGCAAGTGTTATCTCCACTCGGTGTGGAAGGGGCCTCACTTCCGACATCAGCACCATAGGTACAGGATAGAGGCAAGAGGCCAATGCAGGATGAGGGGCCTTCAGGTGAGTGGGACTTTATTCTTGTTCAGGATGATGATACAGACATGGGCTCGCAAAGTGCACATATTAGAGAGATCATCCAAGAGCAGCAGACAGAGATCAAAGCCTTGTCCCTCAACTTGGAGAGGGCTAAGTGGACTATGAAATACTTGGAGCAGAGGAACAAACAGCTTGAAGATCAGCAAGAAATCATGGAGTTACAAAACATCCGGGAGAATTATCAAGCTGCCCAAAGGAGGAGGATTGAATTCACTTCATTGGAGCAAGGGATTAATGATGATCGGGAGTCTTGGCTCGAGAGAGTCAACATCCACTTGGAGAGACTGCTAGACAAGGCCTATAGGGACAAATCATTGTTGAGACACATGGATTTCCATTACAGGGCGCAAAATATGAGTTCCAAGGCACGAATAAGGAATCTAAAGGCAAAATTGAAGAAGGCAACAAGGAAGCAAAAGAGGCAAAAGGAGCATGATCGTCTTCAGATATTGGCCGAAGCCTCTTTAGCCCAGCATGACACTTGATAGAGAAGGTCCAACCCAACTTTCAAGAAATTTGGAGTAATTTTTGCATTTTTGAAATTTTTTGCACCAAAAAACAGGTTTTGCCTCCCTATGCGCCGCACCACGTGGCGCTCGCTTTTGCTAGAGTGCTCCAAATTTCAAAAACTTTACATTTTTGGATTTGGCATGAAACATTATGATTTCTGGTGTATGGCCAAGAAATTTGGGCAAGTTTTGAGTCCTCAAGAGGTAAAAAACACTCAAACAATGACCTCTCTGCCCCTATTTTGACACACAGGAAGCAGTCCTGGGAGATTGAAGTTTTGGAGCGGCAAATGGACACCAAATTGAAAAATTCCACTTGGGTTGGAAAGTAGACATGTAGGGCTTTCCAACGAGCTATCATCAGCTCAATTTGGACTCTGGGAAGGGCCTCAAATTCAGCTCCAAAGTGGCGCAATGCATAGAGAATCAAGCACGACGCATAGAGAATTTTTGGCTTATTTTTCACTGTACAGCTCAGAAATTCGCCCAGTTTTGACTAGTTTTGCTTTTTGATGTAACTATTGATCTATCTTGATGTAACTTAATCACCATGATGTAATTTTGGTACATATTTACTTTTTCTAGAGGATTCATTCACTAAAAAGTCAAAATTAAATGAATGAATCAGTTTCCTACCATATAGAGGCAAGTTGTTTGATTGCCTAGATTTCAGTGCTTTTTTTAGAATTGGTTGAAATATCTCCTAGAATGATGAGCTCGACCCCTAGAGGCATGGGAATGGGTTGGGCTAGTCTATATCATGTATTTTCTGAGTCATTTTCAGGGTTGGATACTTGGGATTGCTTGGCACATCATTGTACATTCTATCTCTACATTTTTGGCTAAGGAAAGACTAGGGGTTTTGCAGCACTTGTTGGGAACCATGTGGCTCTGTGTTTTGATGGTGTTTTTATCTATGTGATTGTAAGTTCACTGATCTTTATGTGTATCATTTTCCTTTCTCTTTTCTTCTGAAATTAAACAAATGAGTGATTAAGGTAGAATCCATTGGACTGTTGTGCTTTGCCTTGAAATTTTGTTTAATTTTCAATGTTTTCATCTATTTGAGGAGGACTCTTGAGACTCTCTTGCCCTCCTTGGCTCCTCACCGGTCTAATCCATCCATTCATTCAAATCTAAAGCATCAAAACGATTGCCTTCCTTGCCCCAATCAGAACTCTGCAAAAAATAGGCCTCATCCCCAGACCAAATTTGCCTTTCCCTTTTTCCAACACAAAACCTCCAAAAACCTCAAATCAAATCCTTGTACTACATACCTAGCCTAAGATCAGTTGTTAACACAGTCATCTCAAGCCCCATTTGATTATCCTTTTCTGAGATTAACCCAGAGAGAGCCCTCTCCTATCCTCGTAGGGCTAGCTATGAGGCTGAGCATGGTTTGATGTGGACCTAGAAGCTTACCTTTTCAGCCTGAGGTAAATCTAGGCTCTAACAAGTCTAAAACCCCAATCTCTGTATTATCATACAAGTGGAAATCTTGTTCAAGTTATAAAAAGAATCATCTCTCAAGCTATCATGCTCTCTTTGCAATCAAACAATACAGTTCACAAACTGAATAGACATAGTATATGTCCTCCTCAAGCCCTCCAAGCCT
Organism: Pinus taeda; assembly: GCA_000404065.3. Lineage (NCBI taxonomy): Eukaryota > Viridiplantae > Streptophyta > Pinopsida > Pinales > Pinaceae > Pinus > Pinus taeda. The sequence continues at coordinate 21,675 of APFE031669123.1, read as the reverse complement.
CATATTTCCTTGCGTAGTTTTTCTTGGGGTCCAGTGAAGCCACATGTGTGAATTGGCCTCATCACACTCACAAAACCTGAAGAAGTAACTGCACAATCCTCAAGGAAAGAATTCCTTTTGCATGCAAGGGGATATTCACAATGGAATACTCTAGCAACTAATAGTACATTATCTCTTCATCTGATCTCAACTGGGTCTCTGTCTGAACTGACATGCATGAGTTATTTATGAGAGAATATTTAGTTATCTGAAGTGCAGCAGTTACAGGCATGCATGCATTAACTAACTGAACTCACATTAATTCAACAAACTGTTTGAATTAATCTAACTGGACTTGACTTAGTTAACTGAGCCAACTAATTACAACATAATATTACAACTCATCCTTATCTCTTTAACTGATGGGTAAATTCCTCAATTAATGGAGAAACTGTTGCATGTCCCCACATAGACTTCATGTTTGATTTTCCTTAACTAATTAACTCATGGTGAATTAATTAATTATTTTACAAACAACTACTAAGATCAAATTCGAATTTTACTTCACTCTTTTAGTTTAGGGACTAACTAAAATAGGAAGGTATCCCGAAATGCTATTTATAGTATTACTAAATTTAGCACTTCTATATTTAGCATTTCTTGTTTCCACTTTCAACAAGATAAAGTGCTAATCCATATAGCAAACTAGAAAATATTGATGAGCCGCATCATTGGGTAACTATATGGACCTCAAGTCACCTCCTAGCTTAGTCAAATCAACTCTTCTCACAATTTATTACATGTTTTGATTATATTTTGTTTAATGAGATGAGTTAAAGTAAGATATTATGCCTAGTTGACTAAGATGCATTGAATGCAGGTTTGAAAGAGAAAATCAAGGAATTTTGGCAAGATTAAAGTTTGAAACTTGAATGGGACAAGGGAGAGAGATTGTAGGAGGTAAATCCTCCTCATTTACGCCTCCCTCATTCAAATATTCCTCCATTAATCACATTAGCTTGGAGTACAAGCAACCAAGTCATGAAGATCAAAAGGCAGTCGAGCAAGTGATAGTCAAAGAGTTAGTTCATCTCGAGTTTGGGAGCCGAGCCTCCCTATATTTAAAGAAGTCGTTGGAGACTTCAATTGTATAAATAAAGAGGCCTAGAGCCTCATTAAGATTCAATTTTTTGTTGTAAAAACACTAGTTATTTTTGAGCTCCAGACGTGTGGAAGACATTGCTATGTAATTTTCTGTTTTGATAATGAGAATGAGTTTTTTCATGATACAGTGCTGAGTTAACTCAGAGGGGTGAAGCTCTTGGGTTAGGGCCCAACCTTAGCAGCAAAGGCTACTCTTCTTGTACCTGTATGCTTAGATTAGTTTCATAGATTCGTGATTAAATTGTCCTTAGAAGCATTTCATTGCAGGCAGTGTAGATTTGATTAGTTTGTTTATTAGTTTGCTTCCATTTGTGCTTTACTTCAGAAGTAGGTTAGAAGGGAAAAAAACATCACAACGTTGTCAGTAGGTGTCTTGGCTTCACTTCTTCCTTCAGGGATCATGAATTGAGGAAAGGACCCCTATGCAGCCCAAAAAGACAGATTTCTATTTTCTCATAGAATTTAGAGTTTACTATACTTGAATCATCATTTGATTAGTTTGCAAGTGTAGGATTTATTTACCATCTCTTCCATCTTCAGTCTTACAATAGATCTCATCAATGATTCCATTTTATTTTGCAATTTTCCTCATGCATGAAGTAGACAGCTAGCTCATTAAACTCTGTCTTTCTAGCTTATTAAAATTCTTCTTGGTTACATGATTTTTTGGCAAATATCAATGTTTGATGCAGAGCAGGTGTTTGAAGAGTAGAGAGAGATCCCATAGCAAGCAACCACCTTCCAACTTTATCCATCTATAATCATTCCTTGCTTTCACCAAAACCTTCACCAATTTCATCATTTTACATAGAAACTCCTCCAAGCATGTTGAGCAAATCCAAACATCTCCTAACCTTGGTTTTGAGTTTTGAGTGACCCTAGGCATTTGCTCACTCCATTCCACCTATCAACCACCTTCCCTAAGCCTTCTCTCACCTCTAGCATCCATCATTTTTATCTCAGTTGTATCTTGTAGAAATACAAAGAATCCTGTAGGTTTTGAGGACATCCTATAGGTTTTCCTGTAGTGGCCTGTTTTAAGGCCGAATTGAGGAAGAACCTCTAGGAAGCCACACAAGGGTACCTGAGGGTCTCCCAAACCTCCCAACGATCCACCAGCATCCCTAAGCCACCTGCCACATCACCAAAAGAGATTAGGGTTTACACTTGATTTTCCATAAAAAGAATAAAAAGAAAAAAAAACAGATTTATTTTAGTCCTTTACATGCACAGTAGTGATTTTTGATATTTTGAACTTCCATGCTTTAGACAAATAGCATTTCATACATGTTAGCTTGCAATTATTGGTAAAGCATAATCTCTCAGTAGTTAGTTAGGGAATGGTGTATTTTTAGCATAGGATTTCACTCATTTTCTTTATTATAGTAGACAAGATTTCTCCTAGAGTAGATTTCTCTTTCTCTCATCAGTAATCAAGCTTCTTCTGAATCCAGAAAAGTTTGGCTTGAAAACCCTAGTGGTCTTTCGCCAGCTGAAAAGTGAAAAAAGGCAGAACCATCACTTTTACTTGTGTATACAACATTGTCACCTCCAAGTTTGTGCGAACCCTGGGTTGATAAAGCAAAGTTGGTAGCTCCAGGAGTTGCAACATTCTTGTTGCAATATTGGTGCTCATCAAATACCATGCCTAAGATAAAAGAATTCTGTTATCACCCCAAGAAACTCTCTTAGGTTGTATATCAGAGATGTTCGGGAACATTACAAACTCAACAAAATGTTGGAAATTGGATGAATGGAAGGAATGATGCATATTCAAGCCAGATAACCACTTCTACTATGCATGACCCCAGACATGGGTGAACACCCATAGACTACAAGGCTTTAGACTACCAATGACTCACAGCTTGAGAAACAGGGGAAGATGGAGAATTCTGATCATACCAACATATGCATAGAACCCTGTGATGGCCAGCGGTAACCAGTGAAAGGTCTGCAAATCTATTTCCTAATGCATAGACAGGATGACAGCTCTCTCGCATTAAAAGAACAAAAACCTGCATACACCTTCAATAATACTAACTAGATTCTAACATAGAGGTGGGATGACAACCCCTCTAATGCTAAACGTCAAGAGCAAATTAAAAATGCATAATAGGCACAACCTAGAACAAAGAAGAATAAGTGGAAAGTGAGCAATTAACAACAAAAGAAGCTTGCATTAGCTGAAAATGAAGACCAGACGCTGCAGGTATCACAGTAGTTACAGTCTCCAGAAGTTGAAGTTTACAACAAAATATCACTCATCAACCATCATCCTTCTGAGTTCTGGATCTATATAGAGGTTGATTACAAAAATATCTGCTATCCTATGCATGGAGGGGTCATAAGGGACCACCAACCACATTAACTATTTGATAAAAATCTCTGCTACAATCTGTTGCTTTGATGAATTACTTTGACATTTTTGGTACTTGGTTGTCCTTCTTGAGCAGGTGAAGTGTCGTAGAAGATGAGATTTCATAACTGCTGGTTACATTTAACTGCTCGAGGATCGTCCTTTTCTTCTTGGCCACTCTGCCTCTTGAATGCAGTTGTTGAAGATTAATTGTTCTGGATACAGGTAGCTGGTCACCTTCTTCCTTCAAGGGTGCACCATGGCTATGGACGTGGATAGATGGAGGAGGGAAATTAGCCGTTGGATGAAATAGATGAATGACAGAGAACAATTTACAGTGGATATCGGGAGAATAGGCAGATGGAGAAACGTGGGCCGTCAGATCATGGTCGGACAAATCCGACGGCGATCGGGCAACGGAGATGTGCGATCGTTAATGAGCAAGAGACGGGCGGGACAGCAGTAAATGGTATTTCCTGCATCACTTACGGGAATGGGCGGTAAATGTACATAGGGGATGCGACGCAATAAGATTAAGACGCGTGGTTGGAGGGTCTGGCGAGAAACCGCTTTCCCCGTGAGCTATCGTACATGCAGGTTCGCGAGGCGGGAGCTACGAATACTGTCAAATCCGCGGGAAATGATCGAACGACCCAGGTTAATTGTGCATGTTTTCGGGATAGATGTGACAAGGACATCGACAATGCACGGTTAAATGCATATGGTCATGTGGGTTTAGACCTTGCACCCAGGATTCGAGGGAAAAGGTTTTATACGGGGTTTATAGGGTTTATAAAGGAAAACAAAAATAATGGGGTTAGGGAGAATAAGGAGAATGACAGGGAAGGAAGAAATGGGGTAGTGGGAGTTATAAGGGTATAGAGCAAATGAAGGGGGAAGGATAAAATGAACGGTTGTGAGCTCCCTTCTTGCAAAAACACCACGGCCAAGCCGTCCTTGATCCTCAAAATGTTCAAACATGTAGCAGCACTAACATTTGGCTCCTTTTGGGGATGAGATCCTCCCTGTGAGGTCTCAAGAACCTGTAGATCAATGCCTTCCTGATAAAAACGAATTAGCAAAATTCCTAGTGTTCCATTGGGCATGGAGTCTGACTGAACCTACACTAAAACTGCTAAAACAAAATATTTACAACCTTTAAGGCCAAAAACCTTAAACAACATAATTTTTCAGAAAACACCCATTAATTGGGCCATCAAAAGTTGCTTCTCCTCCCATACTTTTCAGTATGAAGGTGTTGTTCCCTTGAGTCCGTGAAATAATAAAAGGGCCTGTCCAGAAAGCATCAAATTTCCCATGATTGCCCTTTTTCTTCTTTAGTGTGTCCCATTTTAGAACCAAGTTTCCAACCTGAAAATTATCTGCTTTTGTCTTCTTGTCAAAAGCTTCCTTGATCATTTTCTGATGTGCTGCAACCTTTTTAACCAGTTGTTCTCTGATTTGATGTATCTCTACTAAATCTGTGATTCTTTTTGCCATGTCTCTTCCTCATTCTGCTCTGATTGAAGGAACTTTGTCACAGGGCGAGTAAGATAAATTAGAAATACTGCCTCTACGCCATACACCAGCTTAAATGGAGAATTCTCTGTGGATTTCTTAATGGTCACTCTGTCAGCCCAAAGTTCATATTTGAGCTTGGAATCCCAATTCTTTTATTGTCCTCCAACAACTTCTTAATTATCCTTATTAAACTCTTGTTAGAGGATTCTGCTAGACCATTTCCTTGAGGATAGTATGAGGTGGAGTGGACCAGTTTAATACCCATTGAATTGCACATGTCCACCAACTCTTTGGCCCTGAAGGCTGCAACATTATCTGTGACTAATTTGTGTGGGCAACCAAATCTGGTAAAAATATTTTCAATTAAAAACTTCATGACCACATTATGATCAGCCTTTTTGGTAGAGATTGCTTCAATCCATTTAATGAAATAATCGGTGGCTACTAATATCCACCTGTGCTGGCCACTGGAATGTGGATTGATTTCTCCAATGAAATCCAAGCCCCACTGCTAAAAAGGTCCCTTTGGGAATATTGGTTTTAAGGGCAGGGACTTCAACTGCTGTTTTCCTTCAAATCTTTGGCACTTGTCACAAGATTTAACAAATGAAAATACATCAGAAAATAAGGAGGGCCAATAATAACCAGCTCTCAGGATTTTGTGAGCTGTAGTCTTCCAATAATGGTGCCCTCCACACATGCTGGAATGAAATTGTTGCATAACTTTCATTGATTGTTCTTTGTTTAGACACCTTAAAAGCACCCCAAACGGATCCCTCCAATAGAGCAGATTTTCGTTGATGCAATATTTAGCTGCTCTAAGCTTAATTGTTCTGGCTTGACTTGTGCTTAAGTCTGGAGAGATTTCTAGGTTTAGCAAGAATTTAATTATTTCAAATACCAACCACAAGAAGCTAAATTTTCAGCCACTGACTGCTTTCTGTCTGGTTCAGCTGTTATTTCTGTTTGACCATTTTCTGAATTCAAGCACATAAGGTTTATGTCCAAAGTTCTGCAATTTTCTTCGGCTAACAACTTGGCAAGGCCCTGACCTTTGACAAGCTTAGTGGGCTTCAATTCTATATTAGATTCAATTAGCTTGGCAATCCATTTAGCCCTTCTTCCATCAGCATCAGGTTGTGTCAAGACATCTTTTATTGCAGCAGAGGGTACATATGCAATTATCTTGGAATGTAAAATATAAACTCTGAAAGCTTTCAAAGATTTAATAAGAGCATATGCCTGTTTTTCAATAATATCATACCTCAGTTCAGCATCCCTCAAGTTTTTGCTAAAAAATGCTACTGGATGTTCTGAACCTTCTTCATCTGCCTGGAACAACACTGCTACAATGGTATGTTTAGAGGCAAATGAGAAGACATGGAACTCCTTGCTGTAATCTGGACTAATTAATGTGGGAGCTTCCATTATAGCCTTCTTGATGGAATCAAATGATTTTCTTGTTGCATCAGTCCATCTTACCTCTGACTCTTTTTTCAGCATGGAGGTAATATGCTTCACTAGTTCTGCAAAACTCGGTATAAACCTCCTTACAAAATTTATTTTGCCCAGAAAGGATTGGATATCTTTCTTTGATCTTGTAACAGACAAATTCTGTATTGCTTTGACTCTTTCTGGGTCAATTTGGACACCTGCAGCAGAAACAATATGTCCCAACAGCTTGCGTTCTTCCAAAACAAATTGTGATTTTTTAGGATTTACTGAGATCCCAAACCTTCTGCACTTCAAAAACACTTTCTTCAAATTCTGCAAATGATCATGATGGCTGCTGGAGTATATTGTTATATCATCAAGGTAGATCAGGACAAATTTATCCTTCTCTCCCACAAATGCTATATCCATAGCTCTCTAAAAAGTGGCTCCAGCATTCATCAATCCAAAAGGCATCTTGGCATACATAAATGTGCCCCAAGGAGTGGTAAATGCAGTCTTCTCTTGGTCATCTGGGTGCATAGCAATATGATTAAAGCCTGAAAATCCATCTATAAAAGACATCACTTTGGCTCCTGAGACCTTCTGCAACAAGTTCTCCATCTTTGGTAAAGGATAGTTGTCTTTTTTGGAGCATTTGTTTAAGTTTATGAAATCAACACAGAGTCTGATTTCTCCACTTTTCTTCCTCACTACTACTAGGTTGGCTACCCATTTGGAATATCCGAGAGGGACTATGATGTTGGCAGCCATCAACTTTTTAATTTCTTTTTCAATTAGAGGAAGAAGCATAGGATTTATTGGTCTCAATTTTTGTTTGAAAGGAATGGTGTCTTTCTCCAAAGGGATCTTATGCTAGATTATGTTTTTATCATATGTTTTCAGGTCACTATACTCCCAGGCAAACACATCAGAAAATTGCTTCGTTACATTGCAATATTTAGAATTTTGATCAACAGATAGATGGGTGGACAAATTTACATATCTAGGCTGACCTGGACTTCCTATATCGTGCTTACAGACTGCAGATTGGTCTTCTTTTTGGGCAGACTTGTAAGGCACATCATTCTGGTCAAACAATCTTTCAAGAGGAATTAGACCCTTAGGTATATGATTGCTGGGAAGTTGGACTATGCTATCTTTACCAATTTTATTTCTAAGCTAGGCCTGGGGTTTTTCTTCCAAGGATTCGTTTTCTTGATCAATTTGCATTTCAGAAAGTTCATCAATGACTTGCAAGAACCTATTGAATTCGTCATCATCATTAAAAACATTCCAATGCTGGACATTATCAGGCAAGGACGGTCTATACCTCATTTGAACTTCATACACTAGTCTGGGAGGCATGGGAGGGATAAATAGACTAGCAGACACAACAAGGGAATCAACAAGCTGATTTTGGGCTCTAGGAATATATGAAATACAGAAAAAATCAAATGAATCTTTGATTCTCCATACCTCATCTCTGTATGCTTTCAGTCTTGGGTGCTTTGCTTGAAATGTTTTGTTTACTTGCTGTATGATCAAATCAACATCTCCAAACACTTTTATGTTCTTGATTCCTCTGTCTTTAGCTGCATTAAGGCCCAATATCAGAGCCTCATACTCTGTTATATTGTTTGTGACTAGAAATGCCAGCTTAAAAGACAACTGTGTGCTTTCTTGTTGTGGATATATCAGCACCACCCCTGCTCCTGCAGTCTCCTTGGAACATGCTCCATCAAAGAACATCTCCCAAACCTGACTTCCTTGCTCTTCCTCAGCCTGAACTGTTGGTTTTTTTATCTGCATTGAGGCCTTTTGAGATTCTTCTATTTGGAGAATACATGCTCCAAAATCAGTATCCACAGCATAAATAGGATGATTGGTAGGGTTCTTCTCATCACTGATGATGTATGCCAGCTGTGCTTCTCTGTACAATCTCTTGCTTTCTCCTCGAAAGACTGGGACAGTGGTGTAAGATAAATCATTCTGTAATGTCCCACCTAGTCTCTTAATCCATCCTCTAGACAGCAGCATGCCAAACTTAGGAGGGACATCTGCAACCACTATGTCCATCACCATGCTCTTCATGGGCAGCTGAGTTAGGGTAATGGCTAAATATTTTATCAGTCCCAGGCATTTTGCTTTTCTTGAATCAAAAGATAATAAATCATGATATGGTCTAGCGATATCAAGGCCTAACTCTTCCATGACAGCTTTTGGCATCAGATTGTGATTAGCCCCTATGTCTAGCAGGCAATTGTGAAGGATTTTATCATGTATGGTCAAGGAGACATAAAAAGATGGAGAATTATCATCAGCAGGCCTGGTCATTGGGCTTAGCACAATTACAGGTCTATCATCTTGCAAATTGACAGAGTCAGTGGAGGTTTGTGTGGCTTTCAGCGCAAGGGCTTCAAGGATAGGCTTTCTAAACACTTCACTCTTTACCAACTCTAACAGAGGCACAAATATTTTTAACTTCTGGACTTCTGCTTCAAAGCTGAAAGGGGAAGGGGACTTATCAGGACCTCTTACCTCTTGAACTGGGGCTTTAAGGATGATTGGATCAGCTGCTGGTGTTTTTTGCCTGGTATTTTGTGACTCTGTTTGAACAACAACTCTTTGGGCAAGATTCTCCTTGACATTATTTGTGTTAGACCTCAGATTATACCTTTGTTGTCCACCAGTCTACAGAACAACTTCTCTGTCCCACCTTTGACTCTCTTGTTCCTGCAACAAAGAGTCTTCATATTCAGTCAATGTTAAGAAAGCAGCACTGCCTTTGTCTTCCATGCAATGTATTTCATCCTCATCTTCAATATGCTCCTCCTCCATGACTACATTTTGAAAAGGAGCTTTAACTTTGTGTTCTTCATTTGGTTCTTTACCCCTCTGTATTATTTGTAATTGCTCATTTGCTCTTCTGTAAGGATTTGCATTTCTTGGAGCAAATGTGTTCTGCTACCTTGTTTTTCCTGAGTTTTGCTCAACTTTCAGCTTAGATATCTCAGCAGCCAATGACTCTATCATTCTGGTCATTTTATCCAATTTAGGTTCTGAAGATGAGGCAGAGGAAGAAGAAGCCTCACCTCTCTGCCTTCTTCTGTCAGCATGACTTTTAAGTTTTTCTGCAGCCATAATATTAGATTCTTCTTTTAGAGTTGCATCCTGCATATCAGCTAGAGTAGCACATCTTCTTTCTCTTAATAACAAGCAGAAATCAGAGTCAAAAGCATTGGCATAAGTGAGTTTGGTTGAAGTGGGAGTTGGCTTTACCTCAGCTGGTATTTTACTATACATCTTATTAAATCTCTTATTGAAATCAGGCAAAAATTCCCCATTTTCTCTCTTCAAGTTACCAAACTCAGTATGGTAATACTGCAAGTCCTTCTTATCTCCCCATTGCTTCAAAAATGCATCATCTAAAGCTTCAATATCAGCAATAGATCTAGGGATCAATTCTCTGAACCATTTTCTGGCCTCTCCATCAAGGCTCTGGACACAAACTCTCATCCACACATCATTTTCACTAATATCTAAGTTATCAGCATAACTATAAAAAGCTTCTAGGTGTTCTTCTGCTGTTACTCCATCTGTACCAGTGAATTTAGGCATGTATTTTTGGTATTCTCCTACAGGCATGGCATTCAAAGGAACAGACAAAACTAGGGGTCCATACCTAGCATCAACAATTCTTTCCATCCTCGTAGGTGCTTGCTGACTTGCCATGACTAGGGTATGTGGAGGGATACTGGTAGATTGAATAGTGGGAAACAATGGAATGGGAGGCAAAGACACGGGAATATGATGGATTGTATGGGATACAATCTTTGGACTCAGATCCAAAGGGGAACTAGATACACAAGGAGCTGTATGAATCTTTGCAGGTGATTCTTTGCTAGCAATACAAGGTTCTGATTCTTCAAACTGTCTATTCTCAACTGTAACCTCCTCTTACAGAGATATATAAGATTTCTTAGGCTTACCTGATCCTGATGCTCCTTTCTGTGAAGTTTTCTTTGCTTTGACAATCTTCTCAGGGTCAGGAACTGATTCAGCTGGTGATTTCTGAGGATTTCTTCGAGTATGTCTCGCAAACTGAGCTAGAACTGCAATGTGGAGTCGCCACTAGGTAGGTCCTCCAGTAGAGTCGCCAGATAGATGATTACAACTAGAAATGTGCCTAGACCTTGTCTATCATCAAAATCTGGAACTGTGCCGTCTCCCAGGGAAGCTGAGCTTCAACCTCCTCTCCCCGGAAACGGCGTCAATTAATGTTATCACCCCAAGAAACTCTCCTAGGTTGTATATCAGAGATGCTCGAGAACATTACAAACTCAACAAAATGTTGGAAATTGGATGAATGGAAGGAATGATGCATATTCAAGCCAGATAACCACTTCTACTATGCTTGACCCCAGACATGGGTGAACACCCATAGACTACAAGGCTTTAGACTGCCAATCACTCATAGCTTGAGAAATAGGTGAAGATGGAGAATTTTGATCACACCAGCATATGCACAGAACCTTGTGATGGCCAACTGCAACCAGTGAAAGGTCTGCAAATCTATTTCCTAATGCACAAATAGGATGATAGCTCTCTGGCATTAAAACAATAGAAACCTGCATACACCTTCAATAATACTAACTAGATTCTAACACATAGGTGGGATGACAGCCCTCTAATGCTAAACGTCAACAGAAAATTAAAAATGCATAACAGGCACAGCCTAGAACAAAGAAGAAGAAGTGGAAAGTGAGAAATTAATAACAAAAGAAGCTTGCATTAGTTGAAAATGAAAACCAGACGCTGCAGGTATCACAGTAGTTATAGTCTCCAAAAGTTGAAGCTTACAACAAAATATCACTCATCAACCATCATCCTTCTGAGTTCTGGATATATATAGAGCTTGATTACAAAAATATATGCTATCCTATGCATGGAGGGGTCATAATGGACCACCAACCACATTAACTATTTGATAAAAATCTCTGCTACAATCTGCCGCTTTAATGAATTACTTTGACATTTTCTAGTACTTGGTTGTCCTTCTTGAGCAGGTGAAGTGTCGTAGAAGATGAGATTTCATAACTGTTGGTTGCGTTTAACTGCTCGAGGATCGTCCTTTTCTTCTCGGCCACTCTGCCTCTTGAATGCAGTTGTTGAAGATTAATTGTTCCGGGTACAGGTAGTTGGTGACCTTCTTCCTTCGGGGGTGCAACATGGCTATGGACGTGGATAGATGGAGGAGGGAAATCAGCTGTTGGATGAAATAGATGAACCACGGAGAACAATTTACAGTGGATATCAGGAGAATAGGCAGATGGAGAAATGTGGGCTGTCGGACATGGTCGGACAAATCCGACGGCGATTGGGCGATGGAGATGTGTGATCGTTAATGAGCAGGAGATGGGCGGGACAACAATAAATGGTGTTTCCCGCACTGGTTATGGGAATGGGTGGTAAATGTACATAGGGGACGTGACGCAATAAGATTAAGATGCATGACTAGAGGGTCCGACAGGAAAAAGCTTTCCCCACGGGCTATCATACGTGCAGGTTCGCGGGGCGGGAGCTGCAAATACCGTCAGATCTGCAGGAAATGATCGGACAACCTAGGTTAATCGCACATGTTTTCGGGATAGATGTGACAAGGACAACGACAATGCACAGTTAGATGCATATGGTCATGTGGGTTTAGACCTTGCGCCCGGGTCCGAGGGAAAAGGTTTTATACAGGGTTTACAGAGTTTATAGAGGAAAACATAAATAATGGGGTTAGGGAGAATAAGGAGAATGACAGGGAAGGAGGAAATGAGGTAGCGGGAGTTATAAGGGTATAGAGCAAATGAAGGGGGAAGGATAAAATGAACTGTTGTGAGCTCCCTTCTTGCAAAAACACCACGGCCAAACCGTCCTTGATCCTCAAAATGTTCAAACATGTACCAGCGCTAACAAATTCTATAAAGCTATAGCTAAAATGTGATGAAACAATAGTCACGTGGAAAAATGAAAAAGCTAGTGACCAAAACATGCTATTTAAAGCTTAAGCAAAGGTAGTATTGACAACACCATCAAGGAACTCTAAATCCATTGTCTCAGGGAACTATGGTTTTGATATGTCAATACAAGTCAATTGTTTTACAGTAATGTGAACCCCTACTCCTATTAGTGCCTTTATTTGGAACCCATGAGTGAATTGATTCATCAATTTCCTCGTCTAGGAGGAACCCACATTCCAATCTTGCTTCCTCCTTTGCTGAATATATCTTTGACCTAAATTCAAGAGGAGTATTCCTCCACATAACCTTTATAGATGAATGTACTCCTTGATGAGTATGGGTCATAGGTGGCCTATGTCTCTCTCTTCAACCTCTATGACTTGGTCCATCTTGAGCTATGACTCCAAGCTTTATAATTGAAATTTTTTGAGAGTGCAATGTAGTATGGAAGACACATGGCCCCACTAGCCTTAACAAAAAAACCTCCACAAACTAACACACTATTTGGAATATGGCCAAACATATATGTAGTTCAGAGATGAGGTGTTGAAAATGAATAGGAGTGTGGAGACTTGAGGTTTTAAGCATCCCTTAGGAGAAGGGCACCCATAGCCATGACTGTCATAGAGAACACAACCAAAGATTGGATAAAGTAAAACCTATCTACCACCCAACAAGAGCAAGTCTATCACTAGGTAGAGCCCTGCAATGGCTTAAGAAACTAATGAAAATACCCCATTCACACGACCCATTAATTCGCGTGTATGTTCATATCCACGCAAGGTCATTGAATCATCTAGAACAAATTATGTACCATGTGAAAATTATCTTTATCTAAAAAATCGTTATGGTATTAACTTCTAAATCTTTAATATTCATTGCCACTATAACCTACATACTACAAAAGATCAAAAATGTTTCTAAGTGCTCCCACAAATCTATAGAAGAATGAGAACTTTTAAATGTCATAATAAAACAATTATCAAGTTCCTACTACTCCATAAAAAAAAATAAAAAATAAAAAATAAATTTATTATTAATATTTTCAATTAAAAAAATTAAAATAAATCTATTTTTATATTATCTTCTAATTATCTATATATAATTTTTTTTAATCATAATTTTTGAATAATACTTCTAATTGATTTTTAATTCATAATCATTGATTTAAATCCTATATCGAGTGGTCCCAATACCTAACTTACTAAAAGGAAAATAGTAATTCTCCATTATTTTTTTAACCATTACCATTGCTTTCATTTAACCTAAATCTTTACGATTTATAAAATTAGTTGAGAAAAAAATAATATTATCCATATTCTTAATCTTAAAAATATACATTTATAATTTTAAATTAAAAAACATAATTTTAAAAAATAAAAAATACTATAAAATCTCCCAAAAATATAATATAAATTTTAAGTTTTCTCTTATTCATATTAATTTTGTAATTTTTATAAAATTATTAAATTCTAAATCATGAATTCTGGATTTTAGACTAATAGACCGTGGAACCGAAGCTTCCGTGGTTGTTACACAAAACACAAATTCAATTTGCTTGAATATTAAAACAACAAATTTCACACGGTACCAACACAACACAACACAGCAGAGTTTCAAGCGTCCACGTCAACTCTTTAATGACTTCCTCGTTAATGGTGGGAAGTTATTTGTGGAGTGGGTTTTAATGATTCAAATTGCAATTAAAAAAAACACTATAATTTTATCATTTAAATATATAGCTATTTATATGTTTTATTTTAGCGGACTTTAACCACTATCATTATCATCAATATGAAGTGAAAGTTTAAGAGGAGTTTATTTATGTGTTTTTTGAAGATTTTCAAATATTTTAAATTATTTAAAAAATTAATATTTGAGATTTATTTTTGGTTATTAATCTTGGAATATCTTTAGAAATAAATTAAAATAAATCAATTTTGGAATACTTTTAAAATTTCAGTTTAGATTTATTTTTAATTATTAGAGAGATTAATTTTTTTTTTTTTTTTTTTCATTTTAAAAGAGTTTGTTATCAAGAGATTTATCTTCGACCCTTGATAGATTCAAAATTAAGATGGCATCTATTTGCTGGGTTTAATAACATGACCATTCGTCAATACATGCATTTTTTATTTTTATCTTTTTTATTTATATTATATTATACGGCATTTTTTTTATTATTTTATTTTTTTATTTTATTTTTACGAGTTAACATGTTATATTATATTAATCTTTTTATTTAATTTAATTTTTTATTTTTTACTTTTATGTAATTTGACTTAGTCAACATGTTAAACATTACATTACAACATATTAAAACATATTTACCACATTGGGTTAGAGAGGGCCTCACAATTAGATAAACCAAAACAAAATCAACTATTTGTATTCGACTTCACTCTGTCAATTTTTTTTGAAGAATTTTCACTTTTGGATTTTCGAAATAATCTAAAATCTGCAATTCAATTAGCAGTAGTCTATTTGTTATATGGTTTGGAAGGTTTTAGGTCTTTTTTTTTATCCAGAATCGTGCAAGAATTTGTTGGAATCAGAAGTTTAAGTTGTGAACTCTCCACAATATGAGTGTCAACTGTTTTTTCATGGCGCTGAACCCATATATACTATCAAAAACATATTTTAAACAACAAAGATCTTGTTGGAATGACACGTTTAAGTTGTGAACTCTCCACAATATGAGTGTCAACTGTTTTTTCATGGCGCTGAACCCATATTTGCTATCAAAAACATATTTTAAACAACAAAGATCGATTTCACCAAAAAGTTTTTCCCTGGATTCCCACGAAAAAAACTCAAAAACATATAATGTTTACACCAAACCATTCCATTATAGTTAGGAAAGTCCCAAGAGTTAGCTCAATTAGTCAAAAGTCGCCATCCATAACATGCCCAGCCATTGAGAGATCCAGAATCAAAATCCTAAAATATTCCCAAAAATCATATAGATAAATTTAACTCACCCGCAAATATTCCCAAAACCAGCCATCCAGATAAATTCAACTGACTGTACCCAAAACCAACCAACCAGATAAATTCAACTGACTGGTAAGAGGCATGAATCTAGACTCTAACTGTTTGCCCACGCTTCACACAAACTCATACGTACTCCACAATTCTTTTGTGCTTGTGCCGTATTCATATGGACGAAAGCCATTGACAGATCTTCCTCAAAATCTATATCATGATCAGTGGTCCAATAAGAAGAGATGAGTGCCCATCTCTATAAACCAATCATCTGACCACACCCTTCTGCTTCGAACATCCCCTGTATCTGTGGAGATGAGTAACCATCTGTATAAATCATTCATTAGACCAGGCCCTTCTGCTTCTGTCAACACCTGGTCTATTGTCCAATCCACAATTAAGGCATCTGAGATTTACACAGTGAATCCCTGCAATCGGCCGAGATTATATTCTTCCCCTGCGCGTCTTGGCTTTCACAGTATCAGGCGCCCGCCATTTGCCAATGGCGCTCTCTCGAAAACATTGAGGCCCTCTAAGTCTGTGGGACTTAATTTATGCATATCAAGGCACCGGTCTGATGACTTGAATGCACAGAAACATACAAGGGTTACAGAAGTTTCAATGCAAAACAGGTGGGATTCTTGTGCCAATAAATATTATTTGCAGCCAGTCCTGTTTTTTATTTATGCATCTTAATAATTATGAGTCCCTAAAATTGCAGGTCCAGAGGTATAAACATTCACGGACGAGAAAACAATACATTTGGGTTTATCCTACACGGGTCAGTTATCCATGAAATGTGTTGAGAAGTGCTCACTATGTTTATTCAGTTCTATGCATTAATACTGTAGATGATATATATCTCTGTGAATGAATATTGTCATGGATTTGTGATTTCATTCCATGGAGAAATTAGGCAAATCCAGTCCAGGGAGAAATTGGGAAGATCATCAAGATCATCTTAATTGGGATGGGATTTGAAAAACTCTTTTGCCAGTTTTTTTCAAATGGGATTGGAAAAACTCTTTCGCCAGTTTTTTTTTTCAAATGGGATTGGAAAAACTTTTTTGCCAGTTTTTTTTTGAGTTGTCTATAATGCGACTTTTTGGAGATTCTGGTGACGGAATCCGACGAAGAAATTGAGGTTAAATCTTGATTTGTTGCAGTTAAAATGGCTTTTTAACTGCATATTTGGATTCAGCACCCTGAAAAACTCATGGGACGCTTTGATTGTGCAGAAACTAGCTATCAAACTTGCGATTCGAATAAATTGCTGCTGGATTTTGACCGGAAAAACCCACCAGAAAGACTTCCAAAAAGTCTCATTATAGACAACTGTGTTTTTTTTTTTTCCAAATGGGATGGGAAAAACTCTTTTGCCAGTTTTTTTTTCAAATGGATTTGGAAAAACTCTTTTGCCAATTTTTTTTTAAATATTTTGAAATATGATGAATATGAACAAATGAATATTGCCATGGATTTGTGATTTCATTTAATGGAGAAATTGAGGAGACCATCTTAATTGAGATGGGATTGGAAAAAAATTTGCCAAATCTTTTTTTCAAATATTTTAAAATATCATAGATATGAACAAACTCAAAAAGTTAATTTAACATATATTTATCAATATTCCAAATTTACTGGTTTACATTCATCAAATTTCCAAAATATTCCAAAATCCTCACATAAAAATCTTCATTTTTTGCTACTACAAACTGTCTCCCATCAAAATAAGACAGTACAGCTAAAAAAAACCATCCCCAAAACTTGTACTATCTGATTGAGGCTTTTCAATATCTGTAAATCCAATTTCATTCGGTAATAATTAATGACAGAGATTATATATAGATAGATTTTACATCATGCCTAGTTGACTATTATTTTTTTCTTTTAAATAAACTTATTTTATATTATTTTAAAATTGTTATTGCAAATTTAAAGGAAATCTCTTCTCCCACACATATATATATTATTATTTTCTTCACCAAATTTAATTTAAATAAACATATTTTATACTATTTAAAATCCCACCAAAATTATAAAAAGTCAAATTAAAAAAATCTTTCCCTACCTGACCATTATTTTCTTCACCAAATTTAATTTAAATAAACATATTTTATACTATCCTAAAATTGTCACCAAAACTATAAAATTTCCAAGTTAAAAAAAATCTCTTCTCTGTACATTCACTTCACTTGATAACTATTATCTTCTTCACCAAATTTAATTTAAATAAACCTATTTTATACTATCTTAAAATTGCCACTAAAACTATATTAAATAAAATCTCCTCCCTGTGCATTCACTTAGATTTACATAAATATAGCCTTTCATGTTCAAAATGTAACAAAGTCATTTCACCTCACATTAATGGACCAACTTCCTGAATTTTTTTTATTGTATTTTATGTTTTCAATCCTCACAGGCTACGATCGCTCTTTTGCTCTATAATAACCTTATGGAGAGGGTACAAGTCCCCTGCTATCTTGAAAATAGAAGGTACGCCTTTTATCTGTAAGAAAAAGATAATTGTCTGGTGTTGCAGGTACCAACTTTTCACCATTAATTTATCAGTGAATAAAAAATGATAAACATTTTGACATAAAAACTATGTAGGGGATGTGGAGAAAGTAGTGGAAATAGTCGAAGATGTGGCAGAGACAGCAGAGAAAGTGGCCACCATGACAGAGGAGATATGTGAAGACATAACAGAAGAGTTTCCTCAGGAGGGGGCCATCAATAAAGCGGCCCATTTTGTTGAGCATCTGTCAGAGGAAGTGATTAAAAAAGCCCACAGTACTGAGGAATTCATTCACAAGGTATATATTCCATTTGTTATTTTGGTTATCTATCAATTTTTTAATGGATATCTATCTGTTTTAACAGACAGTGGATGGTTTTTAATTTGGGATTTTGTCAAATATCAAGAATCAAGAAGCATTAAATCTAAACACATTGATATCAGACTGAGTTGTCAAATATCAAGAATCAAAAGCATTAAATCTAAACACATTGATATCAGACTGAGTTGTCAAATATCAGGAATCAAGAAGCATTAAATCTAAACACAATTAAGAGAGTTTATTTGCTAATGAGATAATTGCTTAAACTGTGCTGGGTTCAGGTTACCTCGACTGAAAATATTGTGGAAACAAGCATAGAGAATGCAGTGGAGGCCGTGGAGGGGCTAATAACTGCAAAGCCGGCCATTTCTAAATCCGAACCTAATCAGGATGACCAAATTATTGATACCTCCATGGGAAAAACTAATTCGAAATCAAAATTGTAATGAAATACATGCAGTAAGCAAAGATGTACATTGGTTTTTGTAAATAAAACTACTTTATTACCAAACAATTTAATGGTCTTGGGTGATTCAAGAGAGTTACTTTTTTTTTTTTTTCCAGCAATTGGATCTGTCTTCCTTTTGTAAGGAATTGAATCGATCAGTTCAAGTGGTTAATTAAAATGGGGTTGAGTCCTCATATGAGTATTAATTAAAATGGGGTTGAGTCCTCATCTGAGTATTTATCATCTGTGGAAATATTTGACAATACCTCAATCTTTCCTAAAGTCGAATGAAACTTTCATTTGTATATTGGTTAAGAGATATAACTCACAACATTATATAGATCTTAACATACCATGATTCTTATGCCAATCATAGAAATTCTAAGAAAGTGATGCCTCTTACAAACATGATGGTTAATTGTGCCTCTTGCTAATGTAGAAACTAGGGCTTAAACCCATCAAACCCTTCATGGTTGCAAGTGCTTATCTCAAGGACACTAGAGTTTCACCATCCAAAAACTTCTCACTATTTCAATAACTAAAATATACATTATTTAGATCAACAAGGAGGTAATCTCATTTTAATTAGCTTTGATACAATGTAGATATAAAAAATTTGTTTCACATAAAGCTTGAGGCTCTCCCGATCTATTATATTTCACTTCTCTCCAACCAAATACATTGTAGACTTTTGTGTAGATTCAATAGCTCATGTGATTTTCTAAAACACAAGACAAAAATCTACTCTACTTTCAACAACAGAAACCAATAGATCAATGAAAACAATAATCAGCAAGAGGAAGATAATCAATCGCACATAACACACTATTTCTCTAGGAAAACAACTGCTCAAAACACCGACTATCTATATTGCATTAATCAGAAATCCAAGATCAAAATACAATGTGTGTTCTCACTAAAACAATCCCTGCGTATGTATAATCAACTCTCTGCCTCACAAGCCCTCTCTGGCCAACACTTAGCCAATTCTGCTACCTGCCAAGCCCCTATTTCCTTGCGTAATTCCTAAGAGGATCAACCCATATTTAATTGGGAAATCCTTCTTCCAAAACTGCGTAATCCAAACTTAGGTCCATAACTGATTGCATGCATGATATGTACAACTCGGAAAATCATACAACTGATAATACATTGTCCCTGCACTCTAGTCGCTATTGGGCCTTTCTCTTAACTGACATGCATGAGTTTCTCTTGAGTAAATCTCCAATTAGTTGCAGTAGCATTGAGGATGCACCAGTGCACCAACTCACTACTAGACCTCTACTAGTTCCACAAACGGTTAGAACTAGTTTCACTGACTATAACTCAGTCAAACTGAGTTGTCTAATTACAACTCAAATAAAGCCATCTTGGACCCCTAAAATATAGGGATCACACATACATTACTATAAAAGACTTCCAAGTCAAAACTCCTAAGTTAATGAAGTCAATTAAACTTAATTAACTATTTACAAGTTGTTATGAGAATATAATTCAATTTTAATTCACAATTTAATTCAAGGACAAATTAAACTAGAATTTCTTGTTTCCATTTCTCAACATAAATGAAGTGGCCCAGTAATCCCAATAAAAAAAACACTAAATAAATGTACTTCAAGGGAACTATGTATACAATTTCCAACACATAACATATATGAAAATTACTTATATCCAATAAGTTTGTTATAACAAAAAATTATATACCTTCTTAATTTCTATTTAGTTGGTCCATCCACTCAACAAAATCTACTCATTGTTATGTATGAGTAGAAATAACCAATACTAGAAATTAGTCTAGCACCATAAGACTCCATAGGATGAATTTCAAATTCCCAAGTACACAAAGTTTGGGCAATAAAATACACTTCACATATACAAAATGATGAAGTGCAAGTACATACCAACAATTTGTCATAAAATGGTACAATTTTTTAAAGCTTATCACAAGCTAGGACTATCCAATGAATCTAAACCCTACCTAAGGTGTCCACCATAAACAAAAAACCCTAATGAGAATATATGACATAGGAAGTCATCACACTAAGCTACTCCTGGGGATCAACAACAAGATTGTTCTTATCTACTCATAGCCACCCCAAGGGATCAATAAGAAGATAACATCAACACCAACATGTCCACCTTGGTCTTTCTCCAAGCTTGCCTCACACATGTTGCACATGAAAAATACTCCAAATCACCTCTAGGGTTTCTTTGTTTACAACCCATAGGTCCTTCTCACACAAGGATTTCAACCCTAACACATTAAGCCTCCTCCATTTTTTTCCTCTTATAAATCCTACCACCTTCCTTCCTTGCATCGAGAGAAGTACAAAGACTCAAGACATGCTCACCAACAATATACAATGATCTAATGAAGTCTCTTCTACCATGTTTCTTGATCTATAAATTGTCGTGGATATTCCACTGGACAGTTCGTCGCAACAGATATGATAAAATTATATTTAAAAGTGCAATTCTACACTATTATAGTTTTGTTAGATTTCTGGATTTGTAGATTTATTGTTAATAGTACATGCACATGAATTTAAAATTATTCAAAAAATATAGAACGGAAAAATAAAATCTCACACACATCTAGCACATAAAATGACATGGAGAACCCTTTTGGGAGAAAAAACCAACGGGAAGGTGAAGTCACTCCACTCTCTTTCTCTAAACAGAAATATGGTTTTGAGTACAAAGAAGTATAAGTGATGGCCTGTGGGTTGCTACAGTGCAAAAATCCTCTCTATGTGCTCGACCTCCTATCCCTCTTTGCTATTTTTTCTCAACTATGGAACAAATGCAATAAAAAATGGAACCCTTTTCCCTCTTAGTGGCCTGGTTATAACACAACCTGAAAAGATACTAGTGGTTAGGTTTGACTACCTCAACTGTTGACAATAATACTGAGAGAGGGGGGGGGGGGGGGAATCA
>APFE031669120.1:1031-21802 GCA_000404065.3 Pinus taeda | reverse complement strand
TGTTGATTCCAAATCACTCATCCAAACAACTTCAAGTGTCGAAGTTGTTCATGATCAAATTCAAATTTCTTCCAAACCCATCATCAAGCCCTGGGAAGAAATTCAAAATAACAAGAATCGACGAGGCTTAGGATATGTCACTGATGACACCAATTTACATATCCCAGATTTTTCCAAGCCAATTACGTTCGTGAGTGCAGGATTTCTTGAACCACTCACCTCAGTAGGTTCTGAGAAAGTTATAGACAAACAGAATTGCACGCAACCTGAAGTTGATGTCCAAACAAAATGTTCTCATTGTCAAAGAACCGGTCATATGGAAGATCAATGTTTGGATCTCCATCCTTGTTGCCATTGTGGCAAGCCCAATCATTCCTCAGAAAAATGTCGCAACCAACAAAAATCAGCCAGATTGAAGATACATTATGAATGGATCGATCCTTGGGAATGGTCATCCACCGTCAAAAGATTGTCTCAGTTCTACAACCGACTCCAATCACACATAGTGTAGCCAGCAGTAAACCGATGATGGTACTCTCCTGCAATTGAATGAGGGAGTAAAATAGTGAAACTCTCCTACACCTGAAGGGGGGGAGTTTAGATATATTTTGGAGAATATTGTCTCTCCTTTCAGTGGAAAAAGGGGGGAAATGTTAATGAAATTGACAAGTGGTTGTCCGACTAAAAGTCTCGACAACATCAGTGAAGCAGCCAGTGGGCATCTTCATCAGCCAGTGGGCATTTGTCATCAACAGTGAGCATCAAAAAATTCGCCAGTGGGCGACCAACAACAAAGAAGTAGTGAGCAACTTTCATCATAGCAAAAGCAACATTGAGTTGTTTTTCGACATCTTCAGCCAGTGGGAGATCATCATCAGCAAATACGCCAGTGGGCGTTCATCAAATTGTGTCAGTGGACACCAGATGCTATTTTCAAGCAAAGAACAGTTGGATCCTTTTGCGGCTTGGAACATGATGGAGTTGTCAAGCGTCCTTCTGAGATGAATCAGTCATGCAGCTGACTTAGTCTCTTCATATTGCAGTTTCTTCAGCATCCAGTTTTGGCGGTTTTTTCAGGCAATGTTTTTGAGGATCAACATGAGAACTTGGAATATGGTTCTCGTTCTTATTTTTGGATTTATCATTGAGGGGGGGAATGTTAGACTCTCTCATAAAACAATAATAAATCCAAAAATAAATAAATTAATTAAATATTCCAAGTTAGGAATTTGTGCCTAACTCTTGGGTTGTTCCTCTAAGATAGGAGTTAGTTTAGGTAACTTCTATATTGGTGTGTGTCTGGTGAGGAATTATCTCAACCAAAGAAGAAATTATCTCAACCAAAAGTGTCTAAGATAGCACACACTATCTTGAGAACACTATCTCTCATCTATTTATTTGTAACATTATATTCAATTTTTTTGAATAATAATGAGAGTGAATACCTGAGGAAGCATCAAGCTTCTGCCTTTTTCCACCAATATATTTTGTGTCTGGTTTTATATATTTCTCTGAATTGTTTTAATATGTATTACTTCTTTTTGCCTCTTTTGCTTATATATTTCCAGATATATTTCCTTTTCTTGTATATGATCTTGCTTACTTTCTTCTTTGTTTTCTTTTTCCTTGCAATGATTATCAATTTTTTTTTGCAATTCAATTTTCAAGCTTTGTCCCGGTGATTATTTTCTCTTGCCCAATTTTTTAAGTGCATCCTTAGGTTCTTTAGCTTAGTTTCCCAAAGATACTGGGGAGATCCTGTGACACTTTTTTTCCATCTGTCCTTTATTTGTTTACCAAATATTTTTTTTGCTGGGCAAAGGCTAAACTATTTATATTAAAAAACCAAAAAAAGTATTTACAAGAGGTGTGAACCTCTGAGAGCGTGTGTTCAGCTCTCTGTCAAAGCTTTCCTTATCAACCTGGATCTTCTGCTTATACAAGCTAGAGATTACAAAAAAACCAACAGAGATAGTTTTTACTGCGACATAGACAGACATAAAGACTGGAAATTAACCTGGACCTCCAGACCCGTTACAAAAAACAGTGTTTCTAATCAGCATTGCAGTCATTGCTGCCCGTCTCTTAGTGAAACTGAACCAAAAAGGAAAAACCGTCGTGCACCTGAGACTAAGGCTTACCCTTGACACATCTACCATTACTTGTTCTGCTTCTTCCGCGCCTCAGCTTCTCGTTCCAGTTCACGCTTCTTGCGATCTTCTGCTGCACGTTCCGGGTCACGCTCCCAAGTCACCTCCATTCCATCCGGAAGATCTTCAAGACGTTCAATACCAGGCGGCAATTTAAGGTACAGGGTATAATCGAAAGAGTCTTCTGTCTCCTCATTCTTTATCTTGCTCTGAGGGGAGGAAGGCTTGCTGCTTTGAGCCTCCCTTTGAGCCTCCGGTGGACCCGCAGAAGTCGCCATGGGCTCTTTTCCTATGAGGCTACCGATTTCCTGTAATGCTTCCGCCTGCTCCGCTGAGTATCCAAAGGTGCTCTCCTCATCAATCCTGCTCTGTAATTCGGGGCTGTAAGCGCTATCAGCCGAGTCCTTTGACTTGGATGGATTGTTCGAGGAGGGAGGCGTCTTTTCCTCCATTTCAGCCGTCCAGCTACCGTCCTCCTCATCCTCCTCAGAAAAAATAACCGTTATCATGGCTTTAACCACAGGCTTATTCCTCTTGCGACGGTAATGAAAAGTCGCGGTCTGCACTACATTGCTTAAGTCTAAATCTGAGTGTACCGAGTCGCCAGAGGGAGGCGAAGCACAAGCCAGTGGAGAAATGCGCCTCGGGCTTGAATGGCCACTGTCTCTTGTGCCGCCCCGCTGCCCAGAACTGCCTCCCCTGCGAGGCCCACGATGCCCAGTGCGAGGAGCCATGATGAACCCAAGATACCCAGCAACTCTCTGAGGATGAAGCCTAGCTGCCTTATGCCTTCGTCTGCCAAGAAGAATGTCGCGGGAGAGATTTCCCGGATAGCCCAGCAACCCAACTACCAACGTCGAATTCACCTTAGCAGAGTGAGAACACACCGCAAGAATTGGGCAGGGGAAGGACTCGAGGGTGGGTTTGCTGCCCTCAGAGCCTCCCTCCTCCACTCTGACCTTAACTGCTAACTTCCCAGAACCAGAGCCGAACTGCAAACAAAGAATAAGGAATGTATGCGCCATGGCGAGATAACTGTCGACAGAACCTTGGGAAATCCAATGCATTGAAGAGCCCTTAATGCTCATAAATTCCTTTGGGGCAGAAGCCAGCCCAGAGCCCATGGCGACCACTTGTCTGCAGCGTGGCAACATGTACTCGGCGCGTGGGTGGCTCATAAGCTTAAATGCTTGTATTAACACCCGCATCCGGGTGGTTTACCAAATATTCCTTGCTG
Organism: Pinus taeda; assembly: GCA_000404065.3. Lineage (NCBI taxonomy): Eukaryota > Viridiplantae > Streptophyta > Pinopsida > Pinales > Pinaceae > Pinus > Pinus taeda. Next base: position 18,415 of record APFE031669120.1, on the reverse strand, counting down.
TCCCAAATTGAATTATATCTGAAGGAAAGGGGTCCTTGATTTTCCAGCTTTCCCAAGGTTAGCACCACCGGCTTGTGATCTGAAGTTGAGTTGTGAACAATTTTGCTTTTCACAAGAGTATAAGCAGTTGCTATGCTTTCATGAATAATAATTCTGTCTAAGCTTTCTTTTGTGTTGTTTTTTCCTATTCTTTTGTTGTTCCAAGTGTATTTTCCATTGCTTGGTGGAATGTCTATTAATTTTTGTTCCTATATTATTCCTTCAAGAGATTCTCTGGACGGATCGTTGTGGAAGATTCCGCCAAATTTTTCTTCTATATTCCTTATCAGATTTAAGTCTCCTCATAGGATTAAGTTCCCACTTTGTCTCTCTGTTATTTCTTCTTTAACTGATTTCCAACATTGTTCTTTTCTCTCTATAGTGATTTGGGGAGTACACATTTATAATGCTATACTGTTCTTCTGTATTGAGATTTCTCAACTCTGTTCGAATCTAGTGTTTGCTAATTTTTTGGGTCATTAATTCCCATTTTCTTTTGTCCCAAATGGTGTTGATTCCTCCTGACGCTCCTATAGATTCTAACGCTTGTTGTTGAGCCTCAAAAATTCTTTTTCCATAGCAACTCTTCTCATCCGTTTTTCTTTGTTCTTCAATGAAGAAATGCATTCCTATCATCAATGACCAGTATACATTACCTTAAGGAGGAAATTTAATGACTTAAATGTTATGCTTTTATATTTTTTCTATTTGATTAAATTTTTTTCTTTTAGCTATGGAACACAACCTATTCTACAGCTAATCGGCTGTTCCGCAGCTACTTCCATGATTTAACAGGTTCCAGGTGTCAGGAGGAGAAATTAACTACATGGGCAGCTTGGAAATCATCGTGACATGGATCGTGTCCTATTCACCTAGCCCAGGTCGACAAGGAAGATGGTACAAGACTCCAATCAAAGGAGAAGTCAAACGTAGAGATCGAAGGCAACAAGACTCTGTTTTGTGGATAATCAACACATTCCACAACGATGGGAAGCATTATCCAAAACAACTTCCTGAACCCACAGACTCCAATGACCATCTGTGCAACTGAATCCAACAGCCATCATCTTGGATTTATGTCTCCAGCAGTCGAGGAAGAAAATTCTGTGTTTTTGTCTTCTACGTGTTTTTATCTGTAGCTTATTTTTCTCCACAAACAATTGCATAATTTTCTTATAAATACTTGTGTAAAGAACTCAGAAGGAGTTCAAATTTCCTCATGTATTAAGCTCAGACTACTGCTCTGTAATTTTGAAAAACTCATTTCCTCTATTTTTTTAATATGAAGACTGCAAGTTTTATGGATAATTGAAGGAGTTTCTTGGAGTTTGCTTAAGCACGCATAACCTGATCAGTTGCAGAGGGCCCCTGCGCTGAATGAGGTTTTATTTTATTTTGTTTTGTCTTTTCTAGTTAAACTGTAAATTCATCATTTCTTCTCACAGTGTTCATAATCATTTTCATACTAACCTTGTTAATAATGCAATCTTTATCATTTCATTACTAATGTAGAATAACTTCTTTCAGTACAAAATAGCTTCTTTTTGTTCAATTTATTTCTAGTTTTTATCAGTAGTTAGAAGTTGAAATTCAATTGTGTAACGTAGTTTGTTTCATTTACTGTTTCACTAGTCTTTAAATTTTCAATTAGACTGATCAATGCCATTACAGTTCTGTTATGCTGTACAACAACTCCCCATTTCATAAATTTTTTACTTAAAACTCATAATATGAAATGGGTCCCTTTTAAACTTAGATGTGTGAATAAATTGGTATTAAGTCATCATTAGAAAAGCCTCATCAAAAGGTCCAATGAAAGTGATATATGTTAAAATAAACTTTTTGAATAGAAATAAAATAGGTCTTTTAAGTAATTATAAAAGTTCTTTGTTATTGCGATAAAGCGATCACAAGATCGCATATCGCAACGATAAGAAAAACATATATAAAAGACCCATTGACTCACTCCGATCTGAAAAGGAAATCGCTATCGAATATCAGGAAAAGGAAAAACACATAGCAAAAAGAAACGCCTCCCTCATTTCTCCAATGCGATAAAGTGTATCGCCATCGGTAGTCGGCCGTAACAACCCAATACATGAATTATGACACATTCAAATCCTCCGATGCGATAAGGCGTATCGCCATCAGCGATCGGCAATGTTGCAATGACATAATTAACATGAACCAAACCCATCCCCGATTGTGATGCATTAAATCAAGGTGCTTGTTCGAAACATATTTAAAAGGCTTGCATGCAGTGTATCACCTTTTGCTAATCGGAAGATATTTTGGACTATTATTAAAGCCTTTCCATTCACGTTACCAATCACTGATTGCGATTTATCTCTGATCATCCATCAAAGAATCTAAGCCAGGCTTGAATGGATTATTCATCATATAAACGGTATAATGGGTATTCATGAACTCTTTTACCATGATTGATAGGTTAAATGGCCAATTAATGAAGCAGTTATGGCGAGATTTTCCTTTAGATTCTATCTACGGTAGTCTCACTATAATCCATTATTATACACCAATTGACATAATTCATTCATATTGGTTTATACTAGCTATTCTCTGTATCACGTTGGTTTCATTCCTTGTGTAGAACTCCACCGAAATAACGAATTTGAAACAAATGGGAAAGAAATCTAAGAAATCCGTAGCAGCAACGACTCCTACAGCAACAGTGCAGTCAACCAATGATCTAGGACCAAGTAAAAAAGGTTTAATCTCAGACATTACATATCTCGGCCTTGGAAATACAAGTTGGCAAAGCATCTACAATTTAATTGAAGCAGAGGAACCTGAGGAAGTATCGGGAGGAGCTACTGTAGATTCAACTAGTAAATTAGAAGCTTCCCTTAAAGATTTAGCTAATTCATATTTGCACAGGATAGCAGCACGTGAGAAAATTCTTCCATACACTGATGTAGTGAGATGGGCAGTAGAAGAAATTCCAGTTTTAAATAGAACATTTTGTACAGTTGACGGAAGGATTTTTGGCTCATTTCAGCCTGATGACTTAAGGAAGATGTATCACTTGCCTGATCCTAAAAAGAAATACAACAAAGCCTTTCTTGAAAAGTTCGCAGAGGAGAACGAGACTAAATCGGCCCCAATTAAGCAGCGGAGACAGAATCCCGAAAAGCACAAACATGAATCATCAGGTAAGTACTCCGTAGCATCGTTGTCTTCTCCTTATTATTATGCCGGGGCAATGATGTGTAGAATGTGGGGATTGCATGATTATGCAAAGTTCACTATTGAAATGGTTCCTTTAATGGAAGCGACGGTTAATAGTGAAGTGATGGATTGGCAAACATATTGTCCGATAAATTAGCCACTGCAATTTTTGAATTTAGATCAAATACACGCATAATCCCCAGGACTATTACCCCTTTCTATTACAGTGCCTATATTATGGATACTCTTTTCTTTAATTTTGAATATCTTGTACTCGGGTGGAGATGGACTTCACAAGACCCTAAGCCAATCCACATTTATCATCAAATGTTATGGATGACGCACTATAAAGACCACTTGTACCAAATCTATAATGGTTTCATGTTACCTATCTATTATGCCATTTTTGATAAGCCTGCCCCAAATATTTCCGGGGAAGCAGAGATTGACTTGACTACTGTAGGGAATTGGTTCAGGGAAGACAAGTTCACATATATAAGGGTTTTTGGTAGTCTTGCAAGACCCCATGTCCTTCCTCTGTATGTACCTGATAAGCTGTTAGCTCGAGAATTGACCTACCAAATAACAACAACAGGAACATCCAAAACTCTTAGGAATTCTAAAAAGCAGGCTTGGCCTACATTTCCTTTGAGATGTGGTGTTTACACTCTACATGATTACAAGCATGCAGAAAAGGAGGCAAAAAAAAAAAGAAAATGCTCAATCTTGGAACCATTCCTAATAGGAAATTCGATCCAAGGAAAGTTGCCTATACTGTTCTTGAACAAGCCAAACTTACAAAGTTTGAACATGAAAAAGATGAATTTGATGACATGTTTTCTTCAGTAGAATCATTATTCCAGGTAAAAACATTGGCCAAAATAAGATATAAAGATGAAGGGTTGGTAGAATTTAATAGGCTCAGATAATAGATGTTAAAAACTCTACCTCTGGACTTATTAGCTACTACCCAAACAACCCAGTCAAGTGAGCTTGAACAACACATTATTGATAAACCTCCTGCTATAGAGAATATTCCCGAAAAAAGAAAAGAACCAGAGCAGGAGAAAGAGCAGGAGAAAGAATAGAAAAAAGAACAGGATAAGGGCAGTGAACACATGAATATAGATACTCAAATTGATCCCAAGCTTCTTAAAGAATGGCAACAATTCAATTCCATTATAAGCAATCCTGAAGGTTCAAAAGGTTTCAACACACCTAAAGTAACAGTCGGTCAAGAGACAACGACAACAACGGTTCCAATTGAAGCAACCAACAGCCTACCCACCAGAGAAGATGTATAAATAATTCCTAAGGATCTATCTGATCAAATTATTTTGCAGATAGAAGACATACCACCATTAGATGTCTTTTACAGTCCCAAACATAGGGCTGTATTAAAAAGACAAAGGAAAAGAAGACTTGATCAATCTTCCCTTTTACCTGTACAAACAGAGATGGCCATTATGGTATTGAAAGAAGAATTCAATCCTTCCGAAGACCTCACAAAACTTTCTCAGTATGCCGGAGCTTACTCGGCAGCTACTATGGATAAAGCATTAGAAGTAAGCAATTTACTCAAGGAAAAGGACCAAACAATTGTTTCCTTACAGTCACAGGTATCCGAGAGACAACAAAGAAAAGAACAATTAGTACAACAGCTAGCAGAACAACAACAGATAAACAATCAATTAAATGAACAATTGATCAAAGAGAAGCAAAGGATAGATCAGAGCGCAGCGCAGAAACAAAAAGAATTATCCGCAACATTAACCAAGCTGAAGACAATGAATGAACAAATGAGTAAGACAAAAGATGAGCAAATCGCTCAACTATCACAACAGGTAGAAAAATTGAAAAGTCTTCCTCAACCAACAGATTTCAGGTCCGAAGCTCTCCAGATCAATAAAGTATTGATTACATAGCTAAAATTTCTATGTCATAATATTTCCCTGGTTGAGCCCCTCTGTGAGATTACTTCATCAATAACTGACAAATTAGTCGAAGCTAGGCAGGATTTGGAATAGGCCGATGAGACTTTAACCAATTTTCTTGCTTGGCAAGAAACTAGTGAAGGGAAAGCCGCGAATCTGCCTAAAATTCTAGAGTCACATAAAGAAATCCTTTTCCTAGAATGGCAGTCACAATTGATGAAAGCAAAAAGAGAAACCTCAAGATGCAGATTATCAACCAGTAATTTAATTGAGTTAATCAATGATACTCTTCATCTGTCTAACTTGATTTCACAGTGCACCCCAGGTAAATTGCCGTCAGCCAAAGCATTGAAACAAACATGCAATCAAGAATTGGAGAAGAATGGGAGATTAATCGTAGGCATCCAAAGTTTAACTTGGGATACCTTTCGGTTTTTCCTAGTTAAGCCATACAGTCAAAGGGCAGCGCTCAAATGTTTAACCGATGCAATCGGTTACATGATTCCTGAAATTCATGATGCCACATATTCAGCCCAGCTGCATTCTCATCTGAGTCACCCTCCAGAATTGCAACCAATGATTGCTACCTACCGGCTCAAGCAAAAGGAAGATCATCCGAAACAATGAATTATGCTGCCGACTGCAAACATGCCTATTTTGAGGAGATTTTCATGATTTAGTTATACCACCTAGTAGCATTTTTATTTCATAATTAGTTAGCTTAGATAGTATTTATAAACCCTTTCATGCATTTGGAAAAGGTCCTCAGTTTTTGTATAAACTCAAATCAGTAAGTTACACTATTGTACTTCTGATATATTTTTTATGAAGACTAGGCCAGTATTCTAAATTTTAACGAAGAAAGCTTTGATGATATGTGCACTAATGCTTTATTGTGGAAGTGTTTCTAAGTTAGAAAAAGGAATTTGAATGTGATTGATATCGGGAGTGATCCAAATAACATATGGTACTATTATCTATGCTCTTGCTTCATTATTTAATGTGAATCAACATTTATTTAATTTTTATATCATTGAATATATATATGTGTTTTAACAGCAATCCTTACTCTTATCACTATTGAATGTTTAAGGAGTGTTATTCTTTCAATCATATTTATGTCAATGATATATGAAGAATAGTGTAATAATGTTTTAATCATTACTTTTTTCAACTACTTGAACAAAGTAATTATCATATGAATAAATGTCTTTATTTACTAATAGAGTCATCTATATGCCTGTTTGTGGATAAAGATCATCGAAAGTTACACTAAAGCAGAAATTCCCAGGGATAGATTAGTTGTTTATAATTTTACTTTCTAGATTAAATTATCATCCATTATCATTAGATAATAGAAATCCACCACTTATCCATCCCATCTTCAAATTATTGGGAAACTGGTCCCATTATTTCGAGTCAGAGCCACCACACCAAACGGAAAAGGCGCCGCCTTTAAGGTCCGTACCGGGTGGTTTTCCCTGATGTTGTTGTAGGGATTTTTGAGGGATCAACATTTTTTGGCGCTAGAAGGAGGGCATGAACTGTGAATGGCAAGCAAACCCAAATCTATAGCCCATTCTGAGAGTAAATCTCCCTTCACCTCACCTCGGACCTCCCGTTTGCATGTTGGAACACCAGTATTCAAGCGAGAAGAAGAGGAGTGAACCACAACTGCTCAAACCCAACATACCACAGAACGATTAAGTCCTAAGTCTCTTGAAGTTTAGTCTCTCATCCATAAACTTCAAGGCTTTTCGATATCATCACAAAAATCTGAGGTATCTCAAGGCAGTGAGACTTCGCAATTCAATTACCTCACCCTCTCACCAGACTTCAAAGTGGGAAGCTTGGTATTGAACCTACTGAGTTACATTTACCCAAAAGGAAAAGGGCAAAGAAGACCACTGAAGGATCTGACACTGAGACTTTCTCATCATCATCCTCCATCTCATCTTCTCCAGTGCGAAGTCAACCATCCACTCCTCCATTACACATTGTTGTTCAACAGGGATCAAGAACTTCAACATCCCCACCTCAAACCTCAATATCGACTCCTTCTCAAACATCTGGAATTTCATCGGCAATATCATCTATTATTAATTTGACAATGGCTCAAAATCCATGGAGTAGTCCTGGTGCGGTCACTATTCCTGCACCATTATAGCCATTGCCAGATTCTCCTGAAAAATGGTTGCCGAAATTTAATCCAGATACAGGGACACAAGTCGAGGAGCATATTAACAATTTCATGTTGTCGGTTAATTTAAAAGGAGTAACAGAGGAAGATGTTGTTGTTAGGCTGTTCCCTTATACTTTACAAGGATCAGCTGGGTCTTGGTATTTTTCCCTGCCCTCTGGATCCATTATGATTTGGAACATTTTTCAAGAACAGTTTCTGACTAAGTATGGCGATGACGGATCTTTAGCAACATTAATCAATGATCTCTCGAATCTTAGGATAGAATCTAAAGAACCTATAAAGGAGTTCAACTCACAATTCAATAAACTCTTGAATAAGATTCCAACCGCCTCTAAACCAAGTGAGAAAAGCAGAAGCGAATGGTATATAACAACCCTACCCTCAAATATAGCTATTTTTGTAGATAGAGCTGCAAAACCAACTTTAGCTGAAAACAAGAAAGAGGCGCTTGCAGTAGAGAAACGCATAATTGCTTTAGAGAAGAAAGCTAATCTTGAAGATACAAAATCCAAAAAAGTTTCTTTCAAAGATGAGTCAAAGAAGAAAGCCCCTAAAGATCCATATGATATGGAGGGTCTCCAAAATTTTTTCAAGACCATGTCAAATGAGATTGTAGAAATCAAAAAGCAAGTAGCTGAGACTTCAACAAAAAGGCCATTTAGGAATTTTAAGAAACCCGAATCAAAACCACCAAATGCTATATCCAATGCAGATTTAGATCTTGAAGAGGAAGAAGAGGATGAAACAATCTTATCATCCACGGAACCTGAAGAAGAGGAGACTGTAGAATGTCATGGGATGTGGGACTTTATTTTACCTATTTCCGATACAGAAAATGAACAGGAAGCTTTCCCTGTGTCTACCAGGAGTAAGGGTACTCCTGAACCTGTTTAGTCAACTTCGAAGAGAAGGAATGCATGTACCACTACTACTAAAGAAAAGGTTCCCACAAAGAATGCTGCAGCGATTCCATCCCAAAATCAACCATCATCTTCAAGTTCACTTTCAACATCTAAGACATTATTAGTTACAGATTCTATGGAATACAATATTATCGAAGACATGAAGAAGACAAAGGCAAATATTACTATGTTTGAACTTAGCAAACTCAAACATCAACAAAAATTACGTCTTAAGGAGCTAAATGCTGTACCTTCTTCACCTTTTCCTAATGCTGTATTGTCCAAGGTTGCTAATGATTCAGGCCAACCACCTCCTGGTAGAGTAGAATCTACTGACGCCGTTTTAATTGGAGATAGATCGAATTCACATACTCCTCCTTTCCTCTTAACCTAGGAGATCTATAATAGAAATCTACACAACTGTTTGATTGACTCAGGGGCTTCTTCTAATATAATTCCAGCTTCAGTTTGTTCCAAACTGAACATTGAACCCCAAAAGTCTGCAATTCACATTGTACATTTGGATAGAACAAAGGTCCAGGTTTTAGGAGAAATCAACTCAGTAACTATCAGGTTATTAGCTGATCCAAGAGTGGTTCAGAGGATTGATATTTTAATCATTGACATACCTGAATTCTATGGATTGATCTTGAGTAGAGACTGGTCTAAGAAACTCCATGGTTATATTTCCACCGATTGGTCCCATATGTGGCTACCTTATAAAGGAAAGCCAAATCAGATCAAAATTGATCGGGAGAAACACATGACCCACACTGTTACTGGATTTGAGCAAGAAAATCAACCAATAGCATTCAATAACAATATTTTGGGGAATTACTCATCCGAATCATTCTTTGGCAATTTCACTGCCCAACCATCTCCTTTCTCAGTTAATAATTTCACATCTCAAATTGAAAATTTTTCACAAACCAATAAATCAAGATGTGTCAATATTGTTGGGGAGACTGTAAATAAAATTGTTGATAATTCTTTATTTTGGTCACTATACTTTGGTGGGTCTAAATCTAGTGAAGGTGCAGGAGCAGGGTGTATTTTAGTCAGCATGAGGGAGAAAAAACCATGTTATCATGCAGATTGGAATTTGAATGCACAAACAATACAATCGAATATGAGGCCTTAGTTCAAGGACCTACAAAGCAATTGGTCTTAAAGTTCAATATTTGAAAGTGTTCGGAGACTCATAAATTGTTATAAAACAAGTTAGAAATACAAGTCATTGCCTTTCTAGTCATCTCAAACACTATTAGTCTTTGATCAAGGAACTCATATCTCAATTTTTAGCATTCAATAGTTCTTCCATCCCTAGGTCCCAGAACGCAGCAGCCGACCTACTAGCTAATGTTGCCTCCAAGCTCCTTCCATCTAAAGATTACAGCCCAGACAGATTTTTAGTAGAATTAATGTTTAGACCATCAATCCTTGATAATGTCACCAATTGGCGAGTGTTCAATCATGATGAAGACATTTTAAATTTCTTGACTTCTGACAAGTCCTATGATAATCAAATCATTATGAAAGTGATCATGACCTTCAAATGAAGGAAAAGCAAGAAGAAAACTCAATACCTAAACCAGTGGTCAAGCTTGAATATCCTTTTGATATTAAAGACAAGTTTAAACAGGTGACCAATTCAAAGCTCCAGAGTTCGACTTTAAGATTTGAATTGGTAAACCTAGGTACTGAGGAAAATCCTCAAAACATCAATTTAGGATTAGGACTTTCTTTATAAGAAAGAATTTCATTCATTAGACCCTTGCGTAAGAATAAATATGTCTTCGCTTGGAAATATGATGATTTGAAAACATACGATACATTGATCATTCAACATACTATTCCAATGCTTTCTGAACAAAAACCAGTGCAACAGAAGTTAAGGAAAATTCATCCTAACCTAGAGAGTCAAATAAAAATTGAGCTAAATAAACTCTTAAAGGCTAAGATAATTTTTCCTGTCAGACATTCAAACTGGGTGTCCAATATGGTGCCAGTTAGAAATAAAAATGGCTACATTAGGATTTGCATCGATTTCAGAAATCTTAATAAGGCAAGCCAAAAGGATAACTTCCCTTTACCTACCATGGAACAGACACTCCATTCGGTAGCTGGTTTTGAGTTAATGTCCTTTTGAGATGGTTTTTCAGGATATAACCAAATTTTGGTCCATCCTGATGACAAGCTTAAAACTACCTTCAGAACCAAGTGGGGAACTTATGCTTACCAAAAAATGCCTTTTGGACTTATCAATGCTGGAGCTACATTCCAAAGAGCAATGGACATAACATTCAAAGGTTTGATTAATAAATCAGTAGTTGTCTATTTAGATGATATTACTGTATTTTCCAAAAAAAAAGGTCGAATCATTTACATGATTTAAAACAAATCTTTGAACGCTGCAAATGGTATGGTATCTCACTCATTCCAAAGAAGTCCTTTTTTGCTCTTAATCAAGGAAAGCTTTTGGGCTTCATTGTTTCGAAGGATGGCATTTACATTGATCCAAATAGAATTAAAGAGATTTTTGATATTCCATTCCCTCATAATAAAAAGTCCATGCAATCATTTTTAGGACAAATTAACTTTGTAAAAAGATTTGTCCCAGATTTTTCCCAGATTATTTTACCATTACAAACCATGATCAAGAAAAATTCGGTGTTTAAATGGGGGCATGTAGAAAAAGAGGCATTTGATTCCATCAAACAATCAATCATAAATGCCCCTGCTTTAAGCACTCCTAATTTCTCAAAACATTTCATGCTATATACCCTTGCATATGTTTCATCTTATGCAATGGTGCTAATTCAGATTAACGGTCAAAACTTGGAAGCACCAATCTCATTTTATAGCTCAAATCTTCAAGGTGCTGAACTCAATTATTCGGAAGTCGAAAAACAAGCCTTTGTTATGTACAAAGCCATAAAACACTACAGACCCTTTCTCTTAAAATCCCACACAAAAGTTATAGTTCCTTTTTCAGCAGTAAGACAATTATTAGTTCAAAGGGAATTAGGAGAAAAGAGAGCAAATTGGGTCACAACATTACAAGAATATGACTTAGCAATCAAACCAGCAAAGATTGTCAAAGGCCAAGGTTTTTGCAGGATGTTAATAGGAGCATCCAATATTTAGGAACCTGAAGGTACAAAAGACACTGAAGAAATCAATCAGATAAGTATCACAGATCCTGAATCGCAATATGCAGATCTGATTTTCTATTTGAAAAATGGATACGCTCCTTCTAATCTTTCCTATAAAAACAAACGTGCTATTAGATTGAAAGTGAAAAAATTCATAATTATAGATGATGTATTGTTTAGACGAAATTATGATTCAATTTTATTAAGATGCTTAGAAAAACCTGAAGCGCAAAAGGTTTTGCAGGAGCTACATGACGAACCAGCAGGAGGACATTTTGGAGTTGATACAACAACTCACAAAATCATTCATGCTGGATATTATTGGCCAACCCTATTCAGAGATATTCACGAATATGTAAGGAAATGCCAAAGTTGTCAAACCTCCAGTGGAAGACAGAAGAAGTCAGCTTTCCCTTTGCAACCAGTTAACATTGAACAACCTTTTGAACAATGGGGATTGGGTATCATTGGGGAAATCATTCCATATTCATCCAAACAGCATAGATATATCCTTACAACCACTGATTATGTCACTAAGTGGGTTGAAACAATTCCTTTAAAGACAACAAACTCTGAGGCAATCATAGAATTCATAGATCAATTCATTATTACCAGGTTTGGTGTCCCAAAAGCTCTTGTTTTTGATAACGCATCTTATTCCTCTGGAAATTCTATATTTGAGTTTGCTATCAAAAGAGGATTTAGATTGAAGTATTCTGCAAATTAATACCCCCAGGGTAATGGTTTAGCAGAATCCACCAATAAAAATCTTATCAAAATTATTAAGATAACTATTGAGTAGAATCATAAAAACTGGCATAAATCTTTGATATTTTCACTATGGGCTGACAAAATGACACAGAAGGCCTCCATAGGCACTTCTCCATTTAATCTAGTATATGGAAAGGAAGCTGTCATATCAGCAAATTTAATACTCCCATCACTAGCTTTAGTGGAGTTTATTGAAGAAAGTCCCTCATCTTCTATTCAACTAAGACATGATCAAATTTTGAAACTAGAAAAGAAAGGGAAAAGGCTAGAATCATACATGCAAAACATCATCAAATTATCAAGTCATATTTTGATACAACTTCAACTAGTTCAAAGCAATTACAAGTTGGTGATCTAGTTTTGAAATGGGACAAAGCCCATGAGGATAAAGGAAAACACACTACGTTCCAGAAAATGTGGCTTGGGCCATTCCAAATCAACAAGAAGATAGGCCCTTCTACTTTCATATTGCAAGATCTATCAGGAAAGAGAGATTCTCTTCCTGTTAACGGCCTTATCTTGAAAAAATTCTTCAGTTGAGGAGCTAACCCCTTCTCCTTTTGTAAATATTCAATTTTCAGCAAAATTTGTGTGCATAACTTATTTTTAGGATTTTGAGAAAATAAAGTTGTAAGAGGCCCCCCATTGGTTTTTGCTATATTGAAAGAGTTACTCAAAAGAAATAGTTCTGATATTTACTTTTGAAAAATGGAAGCCTTAAACGAAAGAGAAATTTCTAGGAAATTAGGTATATTTAGATTCTGAAAACCCCATTTTATTTCTGTGAAATCTTCTCAAGATTTAGAAGTATTGTAAATCATTTTTAATGTTTTCAACTGGCCTGAAAATGGTTATCAATACAAAACAGAAACTGATTCAATCTTAGCATCTTCAACTCTCACCCTGTCATCCGTGTTCTCTTAAGGAGAAAATTGTTCATCTCATTCATCAAAGTTTATAATTACTCAGAGTGTAATTCTAAAATATATTTGATATAAAAGATAAGAGGTCTTCTTACAAGCCTGATTACCATGATCATAGGGGAATAGTTCAACTGACATTACCAATACTGCACACCAAAATAGGGTAATGGTTTATAATTATAAGACAAGGGGTCTCATCACGAGCTAGCTTGTTCAGTTAAATTACAACCAGTGAATGGCATTGTCAAATAGCTGGCCACCAAACCAGGACAATGGATTTTTATCTTACAAAATAAGAAAAAAGAAAAAGTGATACAAAAATACAGAGACATATTTTTGGATTCATTCTTTTTAATTATACTCTGAAATGGATGGGATAATGAATGATCAAATGGTTAAAAGGTATCCCTATCGAGACTATAAACATTTGCTGGTAGCAGAGGCTCTACCTATGACAAAGGAGTCATTATAAAGCTAAGTTGGAAAAGTTTTTTGTTTTATCATTATCAACCAATTAAGGCTAATTTAAAACTTAGAATGTATTTAATTTTAATACGAAAAGAAAATAGCAGAAATAGTCATCATTATACTCAGAATTTATGATTGCCTAGTTATATTAGAATTTTTTCTATTAGATAAGATTTCCAGATTAAAAAAGTTTAAGTAGTTTAATTAATTTCTCAGAGATAGCTGTTTCTCCTAGTGAATCGCCAATTGTTGTGCTGTACAACAACTCCCCATTTCGTAAAATTTTTACTTAAAACTTATAATATGAAATGGGTCCCTTTTAAACTTAGATGTGTGAATAAATTGGTATTAACTCATCATTAGAAAAACCTCATCAAAAGGTCCAATGAAAATGATATATGTTAAAATAAACCTTTTGAATAGAAATAAAATACGTGTTTTAAATAATTATAAAAGTTCTTTGTTATTGCGATAAAGCGATCGCAATATCACATATCGCAATGATAAGAAAAACATATATAAAAGACCCATTGACTCACTCCGATCCGAAAAGGAAATCGCTATCGGATATCAGGAAAAGGCAAAACACATAGCATAAAGAAATGCCTCCCTCATTTCTTCGATGCGATAAAGTGTATCGCCATCGGCAGTCGGCCGTAACAACCCAATACATGAATTATGACACATTCAAATCCTCCGACGCGATAAGGCATATCGCCATCGGCGATCGGCAATGTTGCAATGACATAAATAATATGACCCGAACCCATCCCCGATTGCGATGCATTAAATCAAGGCGCGTGTTTCGAAACATATTTAAAAGGCTTGCATGTAGTGTATCACCTTTTGGTAATCAAAAGATATTTTGGACTATTATTAAAGCCTTTCCGTTCACGTTACCAATCACCGATTGCGATTTATCTCTGATCATCCATCAAAGAATCTAAGCCACGCTTGAATGGATCATTCATCATATAAACGGTATAATGGGTATTCATGAACTATTTTACCATGATTGAAAGGTTAAACGGCCAATTAATGAAGCAGTTATGGCGAGATTTTCCTTTAGATTCTATCTGCGGCAGTCTCATTATAATCAATTATTATACGCCAATTGATATAATCTTTTCATATTGGTTTATGCTAGCTATTCTGTGTATCACGTTGGTTTCATTCCTTGTGTAGAACTCCGCCGAAATAACGAATTTGAAACAAATGGTAAAGAAATCTAAGAAATCCGTAGCAGCAGCAGCTCCTACAGCAACAGTGCAGTCAACAAATGATCTAGGACCAAGTAAAAAAGGTTTAATCTCAGACACTACATGTATCAGCCTTGGAAATACAAGTTGGCAAAGCATATACAATTTAATTGAAGCAGAGGAACCCGAGGAAGTATTGGGAGGAGCTACTGCAAATTCAACTAGTAAATCAGAAGCTTCCCTTAAAGATTTAGCTGATTCATATTTGCACAGGATAGCAACACGTGAGAAAATTCTTCCATACACTGATGTAGTGAGATGGACGGTAGAAGAAATTCCAGTTTTAAACAGAACATTTTGCACAGTTGACAGAAGGATTTTTGGCTCACTGATGACTTAAGGAAGATGTATCACTTGCCCAAACCTCAAAAGAAATACAACAAAGCCTTTCTTGAAAAGTTCGCAGAGGAGAACGAGACTGAATTGGCCCCAATTAAGCAGTGGAGATAGAATCCCAAAAAGCACAAACATGAATCATCAGGTAAGTACTCTGTAGCATCGTTGTCTTCTCCTTGCTGTTATGCTAGGGCAATGATGTGTAGAATGTGGGGATTGCATGATTCTGCAAAGTTCACTATTGAAATGGTTCCTTTAATGGAAGTGGCAGTTAATAGTGATGTGATGGATTGGGAAAACATATTGTCTGATAAATTAGCCACTGCAATTCTTGAATTTATATCAAATACACGCATAACCACCAGGACTATTCCCCCTTTCTATTACAGTGCCTATATTATGGATACTCTTTGCTTTAATTATGAATATCTTGTACTTGGGTGGAGATGGACTTCACAAGACCCTAAGCCAATCCACATTTATCATCAAATGTTATGGAAGGCGCACTATAAAGACCACTTGTACCAAATTTGTAATGGTTTCATGTTACCTATCTATTATGCCATTTTTGATAAGCCTGCCCCAAAGATTTCCAAGGAAGTAGAGATTGACTTGACTGCTGTAGGGAATTGGTTTGGGGAAGACAAGTTCACATATATAAGGGTTTTTGGTAGTCTTGCAAGACCCTATGTCCTTCCTCTGTATGTACCTGATAAGTTGTTAGCTCGAGAATTGGCCTACCAAATAACAACAACAGGAACATTCAAAACTCTTAGGAATTCTAAAAAGCAGGTTTGGCCTACATTTCCTTTGAGATGCGGTGTTTACACTCTACATGATTACAAGCATGCGAAAAAGGAGGTAGAAAAAATAAACATGCTCAATCTTGCAACCATTCCTAACAGACAATTCGATCCAAGGAAAGTTTCCTATACTGTTCTTGAACAAGCCAAACTTATAAAGTTTGAACGTGAAAAAGACGAATTTGATGACCTGTTTTCTTCAGTAGAATCATTATTCTAGGTAAAAACATTGGCCAAAATGAGATATAAAGATGAAGGGCTGGTAGAATTTAATAGGCTCAAAGAACAGAGGTTTCAAACTGTACCTCTGGACTTATTAGCTACTACCCCAACAACCCAGTCAAGTGAGCCTGAAAAACACATTATTGATAAACCTCCTGCTATAGAGAAGATTCCCGAAAAAGAAAAAGAACTAGAGTAGGAGAAAGAGCAGGAGAAAGAACAGAAAAAAGAACAGGACAAGGGCAGTGAACACATCAATATTGATACTCAGATTGATCCCAAGCTCCTTAAAGAATGGCAACAATTCGATTCCATTATAAGCAATCCTGAAGGTTCACAAGGCTTTAGCACACCTAAAGTAACAGTTGGTCAAGAGACAGTGACAACTACGGTTCCAATTGAAGGAACCAACGGCCTACTATTTCTCCAAGTACCTCTGCTTTTGTTCTCTCCAATATAACTATGTTTACTACAGATTTTTGAGGTGTAATATTCAGTTTGGTGCACATGGTTCTTGGCATAATATTTGAAGAGGTGCCTGAATCAACAAGGCAATTATGGACATTTTTGTTGAAAATATCATAAGTAAGAAGAAATGGAGTATGAGAGATAGACCTATCACCTATTAGGACTAAATCTGTCGGATTTACTTTGTTTGAAGACAAGGGATGTTTTCCCATATCGTATGCAGCTTGAGTCACTACAGAAAATGGTGGAGGGGACACAGGAACTGCCTTTAATTCTCTTAATAGAATTTTATGTTGTTTCTTGAGTTTAGTGAGTTCGTGCAAAGAAATGTTTGCTCTTGTATTTTTCATATCTTCGACTATGTCGTATTCCACTGTGTCTAAGATTACCAATGTTTTGGGGGAATTTTGATCCGGATTTAAACAGGAACGAAACAAATTACAGAGATAACCATATACACAAATATGCAGCGGAAATAATACTTCATTTCATTAATGGAAACTACTAAAACATGCTTACAATCAGAAATGGAATTAAACTAGCTAGGGCGATGGTAGCTTATCTCTGAGAAGAGATGTGATGGCTACATGCCTCTGAACTCTGTTACAATGAGGCTCGAAGGCCTATTTATTGATGAGAAACAATGAAAAACCCTTCACATTCCAAAACCTAACCCTAGGAGATGAAACGCCAAACTGTGGGCCCCGTTTGG
>APFE031669118.1:3400-19169 GCA_000404065.3 Pinus taeda | reverse complement strand
CCTTCTTCCTTCCTCCATCACAAAAAAAATGAGCTCTTTAGCAGCAAATTTTTTATGGGGCGGCCGCTCCTTTCAGACTAAAATTCATCTCGTCAAGATGCAGGACATTTCAAGACCCAGGAAAGATGGTGGCTGGGGTATTTTAAATCTGGAAGATTTTGGAAAGGCCCTCTTATACAAATCTCTTCACAGGGGCATCTTTGGGAGCAGCCCATGGAGTCTGCTTATTAACAGGAAATACCTAAAGGGAAAAGGAATTGTATTCTGGTACAGAAGGAAAGCCCTGGGAAAAAAGCGTGGTTCAGCCATATGGCTGGGCTTCAGAAAACTCCAACAGTTCTTCTTGGAAAATCTGCGATGGAAAATCTCCACAGGGGCCAGCATTCTCATTGGAATTGACAACATTTTAAATGGCCCTTCCTCCTTTCCTCCCCCCCTGATCCTCTATCTCCAGAATAAAGGAATTTTCACTTGGGATAAGTTAATAAATTCCTGGTCAAATTCTTCTCCTGTCTGGAAATCTGCTTCTGATCTCCTCCTCCCGCCCCCCCTCTCCCCAATCTGGACCTCTTTCGTTCATGGCCTTTCGTCCCTGCCCATTCACCGAGCTGCTCCTTTGGACGCGCTGGTATGGGCCCTCCCTTCCAAGCCCCTCCCCATCTCAGTCAAATCCATTTATGCTGCTATCTCTCCCCCCCCCATCCCCCCTCCCATGATCTTCCCGACGACCCTCTGGAAAGTCCCCTGCCCCCTCAAAATGATCCTTTTTCTATGGCTTGTTTTCTGCAACAAAAATCTCACTTGGGAAGTGCTTCAGCAGAGGGGATGGTCTGGTCCGGGGCGCTGTTCCTTATGCCTCATGGCCTCTGAAACCAATCATCATCTTTTCTTCAACTGCCCTTTCTCCTCGCTCATTTGGTATGACCTCTCCATATACTATGGTTTTCCTCACCTTACTTTCTCCTCTGTTCAGGAAGCAATAAGGTGGTGGAGCGGTCAATCAGACTCGCGACGCTCCCTCTTCACACTCTCCTGCTGGCTTATTTGGAAGTGGAGGAACTCTTCCATCTTCCAGGATGCCAAAAGGCCGCTATCCGCTCTCCTCTGTATCGTCAAAGCCTCACTGGAGCCAACTGATCCTTGATTTTTCTGTCTGCCTGATCCTCTTTTTGGGAAAAGTCATCTGGTTTTCTTACTGTATTTATCTTATTCTTCTCATGATTCAATCTTGCAGAATTAATGAAATCTTTTTCTTCCGCCTGTCTCCGGTCCGTCTGGTGCTAAGCAAGGACCATCGTCTTTTTATATGTCACAGTTTTCTGATTTTATTCAGCTGTAAGTGGTCGTTTTTCTTTCTGGACTCTCATGCGGGACGCGAAAGCATGGTCTTTTTCTGCCAAATGCTACAATGAAGAACATCTGTATCGGGTGCTGTCTCAGGTTCCTATTCTGGCCTTTCTTTTTCTGCTTGCACAATGCTAAAATAGATTTTTTTTTTTCCATATCCCATGGAATTTATACTGTCTGTTTTTCCCGCTGTTTTGGTCGTAAAATCTCCAGTCTCTGCCTGTAAGCAAGTTTCACAGGCACCTTATTTCAGTTTCACATATCTCTGTATTGTATCTTCCAGATTTGCTGTTGTCTCGGGGTCTTTACACGCCTCCAGCTCCCTATACTGGGCATGGCCTCCTTTGTAGAGGTCTTTTATGTATCAACGCTTCTTTCTGAAGCTGATTTATTATTCCAAAATACACTATTATAGTTTTTCTTCTGAAAAAAATTAAGCATTGAATAAATTTTTGGGTCCTGCCCATCGTGACAAGAAGATTTATTCATAACGTACACATGTTTTGATTCAAATTAATCTTCAACACAATTCAAACTCCATTCTTAATACCTATGGTATGAATCAATGAAATTTCATATATAGTTATATTTACTCCACCCTTGTAATGTCATATTTATATTACACCCTCGATGAAAAGGAAAATGAAATTATCAACTTTATAAGTATAAACACGATACATAGGTTTAAATCCACACTTTACATATGCATAATTTACACAAAAAAATGGACCTCCATTCAAATTTGATGTCACATTGCATCTGTTATACCATTGCTTAATTGAATATGTTTGACAGGTTGGTGGGGTTAAGTCAAATTCCTGGCATTATATTGACACAAGGGTTGAAAGTCGAATGAAGTGGTAAGATATTAAAAAGACCAAGCTTAAGCTTAACGTGGATTAACTACCCATATGCCACATAACTAATAGTTATTAAAATCTAAAACTTGTCGCATTTATTACATGTGTCCTCAGTGGAAAACATTTTTACTCAGCATATCGACTAACCATTCCAGTTTCATTGATTAACCATTGAAGTTTCATTGATTAAATTTCCGAGTCTTGCCCATCATGAAAATTTATTTATGTCATTTTTGTGTATGCACCTGCACATGAGAAGGCCTAACTTCATAAACCTAGAGCATTGTGCAACACTGTGCAGATCAGTCTATGACACTATATTCATTTATTTCTATACTCATTTTTCTCTTGTTGTAATAGCAACAATGGGCAATTTGTTTGAAATGTAGAACAACGGTTGGAAGTTTGTTTGTAATGCAGAAGATGAGAGTTCATGATGGCTATAGGTATGTGAAGACAAAAGCAGATGAAAGATGTTGTACCTGAACCTATTTTTTCCCTTTGAAAATAGAGGAACTCACTGAGTGTTCAAATTTAGTCACCCCGCTTTCGTCCCCTGCAATGCATCAGCTATGAGCTTCTTCTTGGAATTATTCTTGGTTAATTGACATTATTCCTCACCACTTATGCACATTCAAGGCAGATAGGGAAAGCTCAAGAAGCTAACACATAGATTGGAGGAATGCACCGTGGGAACACATCCATTGGACGAGGTACATATAAATAAGGGGAACAGATCAGGGCAAGCACTTTCCTGGTCCTTGCTTATAAGCGTGCTTCCTCTTGGCCAGCTTCTGAAGTATCTGGGAGTATGACAGTGTAAATTTCCTTTATACCACAAAGATGAAACTATCAAACTCTTGTTCTAGTTTTGTCCTCATGCTAAGTCAGTCTTTCACCTGTAGTTCCGCTACTTTCTTTTGGTTTCAAACTGCTTTTGGATCAAGATTCAGAACATAAAGAGGTTTAGGCCGAACATGATGATAAGTGCTACTTTGACACTATGTCCTAGGCTCCATAGGTCACTGAATTAACACGGATACTGATTTGAGGATTCTGGGCTAGCCAGTCTTCTGCTTTGGCTAACACTCTGGGAAGCAGATGCAAGAAACGAAGTGTGGGACCTTGGCTGGCTCTCTGGGAAGCAGATGCAAGAAACGATGGGAACCAAATGCAAGAAACGAAGTGTGGGACTGAGGTAAGTCTAGCTATTTCTTCTTGTTACTCTTCACGTGTATACTCTTCTCTGGTTTCTCTTTGCGTGTTTACTCTTCTCTAGTTTGTCCACCTTTTCGGGTCCCTTGTAGTCTCTTCATTTGCCTTGCCTTGGTTTCTCTTTGCGTGTTTACTCTTCTGGTTTTTCTACCTCTTTGGGTCCTTTGTAGTCTCTTCATCTGCCTTGCCTTGGTTTCTCTTCGTGTGTTTACTCTTCTCTAGTTTGTTTGCCTCTTCGGGTCCCTTGTATTCTCTTCATCTACCTTGCCTTGGTTTCTCTTCGTGTGTTTCCTCTTCTCTAGTTTGTTTGCCTCTTCGGGTCCCTTGTAGTCTCTTAATCTGCCTTGCCTTATTGTTCATTGCCTTATTATTCATTTTCCTTACTCTTCTTTGGTTTGTCTGCCTCTTCGGGTCCCTTATAGTCTCTTCATCTGCCTTACCTTATTGTTCATTGCCTTATTGTTCATTTTCCTTTGTGATGTTCGATATCTCCAGACTGTGTTGTTGTTCTTGATTTTGATGTTGACAGTTTCCAAAGATATTCGAGAGCATAATAGTGATGGATGTGAGCGAGCAATAAATCAGATCATTGAACCCATGCCCATGGTGCTCCCTGCTTCTTCAGGAACCCCATAAAAGAAGTGATTTAACCCCAGAAAAGAAGTGATTCGCATCAATGTCCTTCCTGTTCTGGGGCAGTGTGAGTTGAGGGAGGAGCAGTTCATTTGCAGCGAACGCTGAGCCTAAGCTCACATTCGGGTATACGTTACAGGCTAGACACAACACACACTGCAATAGACAATGCACCACCTGGGAACACCTGGCAACTTCAACAACGAGCACCTCAACGACATGCACACTCTGCAATAGACAACGCACCACCTGGGAACACCTGGAAACTTCAATAATGGGCACCTCAACATCATGCAACAACTTCAACAACTTCAACAATGAGCACCTCAACAGCATGCGACAACTTCAACAGTTGGCACCTCAACAACATGCACCACCTGGCAACCTCAACATCATGTGACAACTTCAACAACTAGCACCTCAATAACATGCACCACTTGGCAACCTCAACAACATGCGACAACTTCAACAATTGGCACCTCAACAACATGCACCACCTGGCAACCTAGCAACTTCAACTTGGAAACTTACTTTAGCTTAGCAGTATAACATTCAATATTTGTTAAACTGTGAAACTAATGTTTACATTAGTGAAACAGATCTCCGAAATAAGTACACATAATATATGCTTTTGGCTCTTCTGCCTCGGGAAGAGGCCAAATAAGATGGTCAAACGATATGCGGCTGAAAACTTTGGTTTATAAGTGATCGTGACTAATAACAGACAGGTGAATTAATTGTTTAATATCGCCAACAAATTACTATAGTCCCATGCCATTACCAGATGACAGGGACTAATAAGGCAACCTAAGATGAGGCTATATGTATATTTATAAAAGATATGATCCTTCCATTTTTGCATAGAGCTTGAATACAATGGGTGCTTTATTCTTTGGGGGGGTCTTGGTCTTATTTAAAGGCCACAAGTTCAATTCTATCGACAATCTTGGGGTGAAGCTTTTTTGTTGAGTTGACATGAAGTGATATTAATACCTTCGGATAGATACTTGATACAAATATTTAATAGATGCAACGATCAACCAATCTCCAAGGTCCGTGAACTATATATATATAATAAATATATATATATAGTAAATATATAATATTAATATATATATATATAACTATATATATATATATTATATAATAAAATATTATTTACTTAATTTTTAAAATCATATATATATATTATATATATATAAAAGAATGATAATTTATAAATTATAAAATATTTAGTAAAAATATGAAATAAATTTACATGTTTTGGTACGATATTATTTATTATGTGTATGAGAATTTAAACATCTCATTATCATGTTTAATTCTCACGACTTACATTAATATTATTTTAATTTACATGGTAACTATTATTAATGAGACAATATAGATGGAGTTTCATTAGATAATATATTTAGCTTAGTGTGACATAATATATGCTTTATCATTTTAATATTTACTTTAATAAGTCCATTTAGACCACAAATTCTTTAATAAATACTCCCTTTTATGCAAGCAGATATTGGTGGCCACCCACCTATTCCACTAGCTTAAAGCATACTTCTCCATCTTGGTAGTTTTTTTACAAATTTTTTGGGTCTTGAACTTCCATGGTTGTTTTGAGGCCCTAAACGACATCTTTTTGATGTGGTAGGTGCCTAGGAAATAGTCATAAGATTTGGCTTGGGCTTAATCAAAATGTGTACCTCTCGGCTAGTCCTTTCCAACCCACCAAAATGCCAAACATAAATCACATGCAAAATGTATGGCGTTGGGAAGTTGATGTACCAACTAACCCCATATGGGCCATAGATCTTTTGGCGTTCATCTCTTAGGGTTAGGATTTGGGAAGTTTAGGGTTTCTTCATTGATGCTTTGTGTTAAAAAGGACCTTTCAACCTCATTATAATGTGCTCTAGCAAATGTGAGTAGCTTTCACATCTCTTCTTAGAGATAAACTACCACCATTTGAGGGAGTTTGTTTTATTTCACGTTTTTTACAGTCTCAGTGTATTCCATTTATCAATGATATTAGAGAGATTTTTCTCTTTATTTGTTTCTTTGTGCATGTCTCCAATGAGGTCGGGGTATAAGGAGTTGGGACTCAAACTACTTAAGTCATTACAAAATTGTCCTCACCGATCATGATGATCTCCCATGGTTGAAGAAAAGATGAAGCCCTCACATGAAAAAGGAAATGAGTTGATGGATAATTTTCCCTAGATCCTTCAACGGTGGCCAACAACCAATGGATCTTCATCAAGCAACCACTTTGGATGCATCACCCCCTTCAAGGTAGAAGCTAGTTTTGATATTATTCTATTTGAAGGAAAAATAAATGTATATGCTCTAGACAAATGATTAAATATACCAGAATGATATTTTTTTGTCCACAAATTTTCCAAGAGAGAAAATATTACCTTTGCGCTCCTTAAGGTTGTCCCCATGTCAATGATTGTAGAGAGAATTATTGTGAGTAAAATGCCTAAGAGGAATCCACAATGTTTGTGGTCATAACCACTTGGGGATCTTTTAGGGATGCCATTAAGAAACAATATTACCTTGTTGGAAGATACGATGGCCAGTACACATGATCGACCACACTGCAGTAAAAGGGACCAATCAGTGCCAAAGTTCACAAATATCTTCCATACCTTATGCACTGGGTTGCATATCAAAGACTTTGAGTGAAATCTAGTACTCAAGTACTACAATGATCTACATGGATACATCTAGAAAAAAATGGAGTTTTTGGACATATCCTCACTCAGCATGATGTATCGATATGTTATTAAAATCGAACGTAAGTTTAAACAAAAGAAGTGACAGTTTGGATATGAAAATTCCTCATACCATAAGTAGGGATAAGGTAACTCCAATCCGTAGAACAAATGACATAGGCAGGATGGAAGACCCCAGGACAATCCGTCTAAGCAGTAAACAAAGAAGGGTATTGGGAAGAAAAATAAAGACATGGGAAAGTGGTGTGAGTTCCATATGAGCCCTTAGCATAACATCGATGAATGTCACTCAAAGAAATCTTTAGTGGTTGAGTTGAAAGCCTTAGATTTAGATGTAATTTCTAACATTGAATTAGATCTAGACAAGGATGTAGATCACTTACACATAACCTAGTGGCATAGTTGCTAGCACTAAGGTCCAACCAAGTGAACCCAAAGAACCAAAGGAGGGTGAACACCTTTTTCACTTGCATATGTGGGTGAAGGTTGCTCCATTTCATTTCATTGTCAACTAAAAAAATCAAAAGAACCTCATCTCAGTAGAGGTCGTCAAGTGATTGGAATTGTCGAAAATACCACACTAGCAGCCATACACCATTGGGTGGCTCCACCCAGGGCAATAAATACGCATCAACTAATAATGTCTCTTTCCTTATGACATCAAGCCCTTCAAGGATGATGTTGGGTGTGGAGCCTGATTATCTTCTTCTTCTTCTTCTTCTTCTTCTTCTTCTTCTTCTTCTTCTTTTTTTTTTTTTTTTTTTTTTTTTTTTTTTTTTTTTTTTTTTTGCGTTGGATCCCTGTT
Source organism: Pinus taeda (assembly GCA_000404065.3). Taxonomy (NCBI): domain Eukaryota; kingdom Viridiplantae; phylum Streptophyta; class Pinopsida; order Pinales; family Pinaceae; genus Pinus; species Pinus taeda. The sequence goes on along the minus strand of APFE031669118.1, from coordinate 11,571 downwards.
CCTAACGGGGTGACAATGCTACCCCATTGGTGGGAGTTTGGTGGTAGTGCCCTCGAAGCTAGAGATAGATGAAAAATTTCCTTTTAAAATATTGTAATTTCGTAGTCAATTTGGGCCATTCATTAGGTGGATGATCTGATAATAGAAGATATGTTAATTTAGGGTTTTTTTGCCCTAGAAGGAAACCCTCGGTTCATATGAGGGAATTGTATTGCAACTCTGTATTATTATTTTGAGTGATAAAGAGGGAGGAGACTTTGTGAGAGCAAAGAGGAAATTACAACAAATCTGTTGTAGGTTGTATCTCTTCATTTTGCTGGATAATATAAAAGGAAGGACTAGTTGTTTCTCCATGAACATAGCCCAAATTGGGCGAACCATGTATATCTATGTCTCTCTTGTTTTATGTGTTTTTGTATTTGTGTTTCCAGAATATTTTGTGTATTTCATTGCTCTGTTAATTAATTTCTAACTGATGAGGTGTTGTGTGATATTCCCCCCCTTGAAGGTTGTGGAAGCATCATGTTATATATGAGTCTATACCCCGTAATGGTATTATGACTTTGGGTAAACAACTATATACAATACTAGAGGTAGCTTCACCTACCACCATTTCTTTGATCTCTACTAAGCAATGTAGGAAGGTCATCTCCTAGACCGATACATTTTTTTTCTTCCTGATTTGCTCTCAAAGTAAGCAAAATGTCGCATCGACATCCATGGCCTCCACACAGGTTGGTCATCTCCTCATAGCTTTAGAAAGTGGACAAGGTCATGAAAGAATACAAATACATATTCTCCTCACTCTTTGGGGTACCTATGCACTGTTAGGTCCCTAGCAACCTATACCTAATGGGCCAATTTATCACCAATCTTTTCTGAAAAATGAGGAAATCATGTGATAGATTTAAGAGCTACTCTAAAATGGGCACATCTCACTAAGATCCTCACCTTGTTGAAGCCCAATTGTACTTGTGTAGAAGAAAAATGACACATAGCGAATCTGCATTGATTATAGGGCCCTAAAAAAAATCAAATTTAGAAATCGATTTCCCCAAATTGATGACATTATTGACTAGCTCAAGGGGTCCAACTACATTAGTAAGATTGTTTTGAAGTCCAACTACCACTAGGTACTAATAGAACATACTGATGTATGGAAGGTTACTTTCAAGCCTAAATAAGGTGTTTTGAATGGCTGGTCACGTCCTTTGGTTTAATGGCTGCCCCAACAACTTTGAAGAGGATAATGGATAATATCTTGAGGCATTTCACCAATTCTTTTGTGGTGGTATACTTGAATGATATCCTCATCTTCAACAAGAGTTGGGCGTGAAACTTGCAGCGTATTCAACATGTCCTTCACACTATGCGACAACACAAGTTATATGCTAACTTAGAAAAATGATCCTTTGGCATGAATGTGGTGCAATACCTAGGATACATTGTTGATGAGCATGGTGTGCATGTGGAACCAACCAAGATCATTCAAGTCATTTATGATTGGCCAACCCTGACCACACTAACTAAGCTTCAAATTTTCTTAGCCTTGCTAACTTCTATCACAAGTTCATGTTGGGATTCTCCCATATTGCATGGGCCCTCATCCAAGTGACTAATGGTGGTGGAAAATAATTTTTTTTGTGGGGAAACCTGCAACAAAAAGCTTTTGATGGTTTGAGATACTTCATGTTCACAACCCCAATGCTCTCCTTTCTTGATCTACATCAACCTCTTGAGATTGAGATAAATGCTTTAGATTATTTTGTGGGTGCATTTCTCACTCAACACAATTATCTGGTGGCCTACCATAGTGAGACACTACTAGATGCCATTCATGAGTAACCGACCTATGACAAAGAAATGTATTCCAATGTACAAGCTTTCCACCAGTGGAAGCATTACATTCTTGAGAAATAGACAATCATCTACAATGATCATAGGCCTATGTAGTTCATGTAGACACAAGGAAAATTGAAAAATGACCACCACGAAAAGTGGTCCACATACTTGTAGAACCTTCATCTCAATATATAGTATAATATAGGAAGCACCAATCACATTGAGGACTGCCTTAGTAGATTGTAGAAATTCCCACTATAGATCACCTGATAATGAAATATAATAAAGAAAAATACTAGATCTACTTCTACAATCAAACTTTGTGGAAGCTTAATCAATTTGAGCTAGATCAGTCAAAACACATATAACAGAGAAGAAGAAATCATACACATGAAACATAGAAGAATACTCTAGGGAAATCCTCAGTTAAAAACCCCGATCTTTGTATTATCATACAAGTGGAAATATGTTCGGATTACACAAAGCTTTAGCTCACAAGCTATCCAGCTCTCAGTACAATCCCTTTGCTGCTCATAGACAGTCAAAGGCTTCTCACAAACCTTCTCCTCTGCCCTCCAAGCCTCATATTTCCTTGCAAAGTTTCTCCTGGGGTCAAATGCTGCCATTGTGTGAATTCACCTCTCACACTGCTCACTAAACTATGAAGTAACTGCGCAATCCTGAAGGAGATAATTCCTTCTACATGGATGAGTTTCCTATATAGGAAAAATCCTCCAACTGATAGTACATTGTCCCTTCGTTTGATCTCAACTGGGTCTTTGACTAAACTGACATGCATGAGTTATTTATGAGAGAATATTCAATTATTTGAAGTGCAACAGTTACATGCATACATGCATTAACTAACTGAACTCACAATTAATCCCACAAATTATTGGAACTAATCTAACTGGACTTAACTCAGTTAACTGAGTTAACTAATTACAACTCAAAGCACAACTCATCTTCATCTCCTTTAATCAAGGGATAACTTCCTCAATCAATGGAGAAATTGTTGCATGTCTTCACATAGACTTCATGTTTGATTTTTTACAACTAATTAACTCAAGATGAAATAATTAAGTATTTTACAAACAACTGCTAAGATCAAATTCAAATTTTACTTCTCAATTTTAATTTAGGGACTAACTAAAATTGGAATCTATCCCGAAATTCTATTTTTAGCATTTCCATTTTTCATTCCTTTTGCTATGTCCAACATTGGTATCTGAAATTCTATTTATAGCAATGCTATTTTTAGCATTTATTGTTGTTATTTCCAACATCGGTTTCCAATTGTAGCACTAGCCACAGTGCTCCACTCCTGCATACATGAGGCCTCTAGGTGGCCCCAAATCTATGAGAATGATCTTGATGTCACTACCACCTACTAGATGTCAAGCACATGCGTGTCTGTCACTGACTTTTATCATTAGGATGGATTGTTATGCCAACTGGGTTGTCTCTTTGTTCCTTCAAGAGAATGTGCAAAGATGATTTGGGAAGCTCACTAAAATCAGATGGCAAGACACTTTAGCATGGAAAACATAGTGGCCGTGCTACAAAAGTATTTCTATTGGTAAAAATTTTGATAGGATGCTAGCAAGTATATCAAGTCTTGCATTGCCTATGCCATTACCAAACTAACCATTAAGAAGTAAGGCATGTAAACCCCTTTGCCTACTCCTGGAAATTCCTGGGAGTGCATCTTGATGGACTACATGTTTGGTGTTCCTTCAACCAAGAAAGGAAAGGATTGTGTCTTCGTGAGTGTTGATCATTTTCTATGATGGCCATTTTGATAGCCTGTAAGAAAAAAATATCACATCGAAGGCCACTACCAAGCTCTTCTTCAATCGAGTGTGGTTACATATTGGCACCATAGACTATCATATCAAATTAGGATAATAGGTTCTAAGCACATTCTGGTTGAGCCTTTGGTCACTGTTGGACACCAATCTCACCAAAACCACTACCTTTCACTCAAAATCGATGGCCCAATAAATGTCATCAACATGAAAATCATGCATATATTGTGCATGTACAACTCTAAGTATCCACACACAGGATGAAAGTCTCTAGTATATTCAACAAAACTACAACAAAACCCTCCATAGCTCGATCGAACACAACCCTTTTCATGTGGCCCTAGGATTTCAACCATTGGGTCCTATTAATGTGGCACAACCACTTGTGTTTGCTCAAGTAGAATCTTCCCATGCTCACACTGAGGACGACAAAGCCACCAAATTAATTGAATGGATTCGGTACATCCCTCAATAGGTCCATGATATTTTATAGAAAGCCAATACTAAATACAAGCAATGTCATGATCAACATCGGGTGCCACACAAATTTTAGGTGGGAGGAAAGGTTTGGTTGCATTTTTAGAAAGAGTGCCTTACAAGGTCCCATCACCAATTATTTCGAGCTAAGTATTTCCCTATTAGCTTTCACCCAATATTCAATGGGGAAATCTCTTGAGGTGTAAATATCTTTTCATATTCTATAATTTAAAATAGGTATTCCCCACACCCTTGCTAGATAAATGGCTAATATAGATCTATATTGATTTTAAATGATAACAATTCTGATGTGTATTACTAATTAAGTTGATAAACATCTTAATATTGAAAATAGAGTGGTAAACTATAAATTTTTTAATGGAAACTCCCATCCTCACCTATGTAGTCAATATAGATCCACTCTAACCACATATCTCTTAAATATTAAGAGAGATCAAACTTTTAAAATGTAATTTGAAAAAAAAAAAGGTATACTTGAAAAAAATCTGTACATCACAAAATTTGATCACTCTCAAATATTACTTAATCCATAGCCAAAATAAATCTATACTAATATTAGATATAATATCTTTATGTAAGTTAATATAATTTTGTATTTTTATAAGGTTTGAGATTCATTTCAAAAATAGTTATTCTATTTCTTTTGTGAATTATATTGATTAATTAAAAAATCAAATAAACCATCCATATAAAACAAATAAGTAGATAAGCTATGGTTATTGCGTACTATAATCAAAACTATTTATAGATTAAAATTCTATAAGAAGGAAAAAACCTCTATAATTTCGTTCATATTTTTTAATGTATATATATATTAACTTATAAATTAATTGTTTTTAAATAATAAATACCAATAATTTAAAAAAAAAATATACTTTTTATAAATAGGTTTATTTAATAGTTAAAATATATTATAAAATAAATGACTGGAGGTTTATCATGAGTTTATTTCTATTCACCTTTAACCATGATTTCATTTATATCTATGTGATAATAAACAAATCTATTTTATTGCTGTATTTATCAATGCATCTCAACCTCATATGAAATGACCAAGCATAATGAAAATATGTTAGACGATAAAATTGCAGCCAGGGTAGCAGAAACCTGCCACGACAACGAAGGGGGGTGGTCGTCAGGGTTTGCTGAGTTTCCATGTATACCCGCGTGCATGTATAGATTATATTTTCTTCTCAGATTCCGTAATAGGTTCCCGCCCTCTCACATTATTGCCTTTAAACGATTGTAAAATCTATTCAAATCAATAATACAAAGCAACGTCTTTCTCACTACACATGTTGATGAACTTCGCCCTTCTCTTAACAAACCTTCTTTGCGAATATAAACGGAAATACGCCATCATTCACTAGTGCGAATATTCAGTCTCCAGTGGGGTATGGTCAATCATTTCATGTGGGAAAAAATTATGGTCCATTCTACATCATTATTTGAAAGATTCTGCACACATGGAAGATGAGTGTATAATAAGGTTGTACTTAGTGAAGGTAACTTCATTATTGGTGGGTAGGGATGATTCATTAATGGTGGACAAGGGTGGCCAGCAAAGGAAGTGTGATGTTTGAATCTTTTACTTTCTAACAAATGAAATGTTTGAATCTTCTACTTTCTAACAAATGAAATCAGTTTATTCCTCTGATATTTGAGCGGTGGAAAAAAATGTTTAATATCTGCAGAGTGAATAACAATATGTATATTCGATTGATGGTGATAAAGTAGTCCGCCTATGATGTTGAACGTTTGGAAAAAAATCATTGAACCAGTGAAGACTTTTCAGAAACAAAGACATAAATGTTTTGATAATTATTTGATCATATAAATATATTAGACTAAGAGAATGAAGAATATTGGTTCAAAACGACTTGTTTCTGCACATAGGGTGGAGCATAGTTTTAAGACATAAATGTTTAGATAATTATTTAATCATATAAATATATTAGACTAAGAGAATGAAGGATATTGGTTCAAAATGACTTGTTTGTGCACATAGGGTGGAGCATAGTTCTGATCTCCTTTTTAAAGTTTCTCATAAACCTTTCAGCTGGGTAGTAGAGTCATTTGCCTTTTTTTAAGGTAAATGTCCTGAAGATCTTGAAAGGTCATTCTTTTGTTAGTTGGAAGGGTGGGTTGGTTTTATGATATTTGATAAATGGCTGTTAGCTAAAATAGCTAATTGTTTAGTGATTTGAACTAGTTGTGAGAGCATTTTAACATTTGGGTTAAATACTACCAAGAGAATATAAAGAATATTATATAGAATATAAGTTTGGTTTTAAAATATTGTTTAATAATGAAGAAGTTTTCAGAAACAAATAGTATAAATATTTAATTTTAAAGTTAGTGAAGTGAAGACGGTTTAGAAACAAATAATATTAAATGTCTAGTTAATTATTTATTTATATAAATATATTGGATGAAGAGAATGAGGAATATTAATAAAATAAACCAGAAAATGAATAAATATTAAATAATTAAGTATTTAATATAAGTTTTTTGAAATATTGGTTTAAAAGATGGATAAAAATTCTTAAAAAACTATAAGTACAAAAATATATTCCAAAGAATAAAATGTTAAAATATTGTTTATACCTATATTAAAATAATATAAATTTTCATAATTTTTTATTTTTTATGAGAGATATTATAGAATTTATAGATAGGTTTAAATTTTAAATGTGTATAAAGTTTATGAAGGATGTTTTTTTGTTTTTTTTTCCAAACAATTAAAATTAAAAAAAGGGACATAGGTGTTGTAGTAATGTTCTTTATACACAGGTTTTATTTAACAATTTTTGTATTCATTCTTCCAAATTATCTAGACAAATATATAATGGAAAATAAAACTAGAACTAAGCTTTATATGGATAGCCATGTTCAAGTACAATGTGATGTTGCTGCTACATGTTGTTCTATTTATTTAGTAAAAAAAGCACCTCAATGTTCACAACACTAATCTCTTGATACACTTGAGAGTAGATAGTATAAAATAATCTTAGAAGCTTCAAGTAAGTTGCTTGAGGATGAATCAACTAAGGTGTCCATTGTGCTAGTAATGGGAGATACAATAATAGTTGGGGGGGATTCAGATGTTCCAACATTTCCCCCATGAAATATATGAGTTCCATTAGTGAATGGATCATTCTAACCTACTTCCCTTGCTGAATAAGCATGAAATATTTTCTCTCCACATCCCATTTTTGAAAACTAATAATGTGAAAAATTCCCTTCAATGACACACTCATTTGAAAGCTATTCTTCTTCCCTACCTTGCTCTCGAATGCTTCCTTCCATGATATCCATTGTTTAGTTATGAAAGCCAAATACTAAAATTTATTTTATAATAGGTTAAACACTTGTAAATCTCCTTCAAATCGAACATGATACAAGATTGCCTCTGGCAATGGAAATGTACCATGGATGGATGCTCTCATCATGAAGTAAATCTCCAATAAGAAATACCTAGACTTGGATGGAGGACTATATCTTCTCCAATCTAGTAGATTTCTTGTTTAGCCTTTTGTTTAAGCAATATATTTTTATCTACTTCCAAAATATCTCATACATGATAATAATTATCTCCCCTATGTTAAAAATATCATAAGAAGTTTAATGGAAACACTTTGATTCATTGCATAATAAAACATATGTAAAGAAGTAATAGTAACACCTAAATGGCATTCATAATAAAAAAATATGATGGGTTAGTTTTATGATATTTGATAAATGGTTGTAAGCTAAAATAACTAATTGCTTAGCTTGATTTGGACTAGTTGTGTGAGCATCTAAACATTTGGTTAAATACTACTAAGCGAATGAAGAATATTACATAGAATATAAGTTTTTAAATATGTGATTTTGAAATACTATTTAATAATGAAGACAGTCCACAAACAAATAGATATGAATGTCTAGTTAAAATAGTGAAGTGAAGATGGTTAAAAAACAAACAGATATAAATGTCTACTTAATTATTTATTCATATAATACTCATATAAATATATTAGA
>APFE031669105.1:0-26493 GCA_000404065.3 Pinus taeda | reverse complement strand
AGGCCCACAAAATTTGTTATAAAATTAAAGCAAATTTAGGAAGTGCCAAACAGGCAAGCTTTATAACATTAAAGCAAATTTAGGAAGTGCCAAACAGGCAAGCTTTGGTGAACCAAAAGGAATGGTAATTTAGAGAAATTTCCATTTATGGGAATTGTGGGGTCATGCATCAAGATCGTCTGTAGATCATACAATTTATTCCTTTTGTAGACATCGCATTCCCAGTGGACATCCTCGCTGATATGCAGCCAAACAAAGAAATGGAGTGGTGAATTATTCTATGTTGTTTATATATGAGTTGGAATGCATTGTATGTATGAGCACGATCTCTAGATTTATGGGTTTAATGTTTCTTAGTTGATGGATGTATTTTTTTTTTAGGTATGGTTGGGTGCATTCATTGGACATCTCTCTACTTTATAAAGCTAGTGAATGGTATTTATGTCAACTTTAGTGTTGAATGGTATTTATGTCAACTTTAGTGTTGAAGGGTCCTCTAAGTGTAGGAAAAAATTCATATGAAAAATAGAATGCCTCAAAAGTCTTAAAGCATAATTGAACAAATATTGTTTGTTTGCAAAAATGTGTAAGAGTTTTCTAATAAAGATAAGTTTTGGGGGTGGTGTAGTGGGCAACTTGCACTAGTTAAGTCAAACAAATAAGAATATATAATCTATATGAAGAATTTTTGTAATTGTTTCAGGGTTTGGATTCACAATACTTGTAGACAATTGTGTCCTGTTTATTGTATGTAAATGATTCCTAGGTAGTTGGCCCTACACCCCCATTGTAACATTCTTCATATAAATAAAGAAGGCAATACACATTAGGTGTTTCTTACACTTGTGTATTGTGATTGTTTAAAATAAATAATTGCACCATGTTCCTTGATTTTTTTATGTTGGCTAAGTATTAAATATTTACTAAATATTGTTGGGATGCTTTGAAGCCATGATTCGACATATGTTTAAATTTGGATGAAAGGTGAAGTTATTGGAAGAACTGTATAGGAATCTTTCTTTTCTTCAGTGATATACACTACCTGTATAACTTTAACTTCTGCAACGATAACCAAGTGAACTTTCTTCAGTAACTTCTGCAAATAATACAAGGTTATAAGTTTAAGGGAACCAAATGCAATCCCCTTGACGGTATGTTTTTCCACTTCCTTTGTGAAGCTCATGTATAAATCCATCATCCAAAAGTCCCAAAGTGTGTAACTATTATAACCAGTGGACTATATCATAATCACCCATTTCAATAGAAAACATAATAATGGTTTTCTTGTGCCACTCTCCCATGAATAAAATTATGGGTGACGCCATTTTCAACCAAAATAATCACTTTACGATGCTTGAGGTACCCAATGAATTTCAAGGTTTGGGGTGCTAAGAAACTTGATAAGGCATGGAGAGAAGTTTTTGGTTTCTTGAAAGGAAATTTCAAGAGGAATTCCTCTTCTATTTGGAAGGTAGTGTATTCCAAGTTTTGTTTTAGGAGTATCTTTAGAAAACAATTCTTTTGAGTAATGTGGAGATACATCCATTTGAAATGATTTATTCTATTTACATTTATGCCCTATGAAATATCACTCGTCAAAATTATATGAAAGATGAAGGTATTGAAATTCTACCATATATTTCAAAGATAACTTATCAATATCCATTAGTTGTGAGTTAGAGGACCTATGGGTATTCAACATAGCAGGATAGGGCAAGTTGTTAATAAAATGCTATTAATTTGAGCATTCATTACCATCTCATTTTCTCTGGGTATATCAAAAGCTTCCAACCATGTGTTTGGGCACTTCATGATGACAACTGCTCAAATAACTTCCTTAGGACCACTGTTAAAACATTTCTTAAAACATTAGTCAAATAGGTTCTCTATATGGATTTCAAATTTCCTAAAGGTGACAATATAGTCCATAAGAACATTAGTTTCATGTAATTTGTTACACATCCAAAATGGTGAGTTTCAAGTTCAAAATCACTATAAAGGACATGCACAAACTATGTCTAGGTAATGTATTCTTTATTATCCTTATTACACCTGTTATGTTGGATTTACAATTGTAGACAAAAGTATCTCCCCTTAGTTTGGTGGCTAACCTAGAATAGCAGAAAGACAAAGGACCCAATGTTTTACTTAAATTATGTGGATGAAGGGATGAAACATACTTGGAACTTGTGTTATGTTTCACTCCTTCTTTGGCTTGAATGCTCCAATCCTAGCTCCAACTACCAAAACTAGAACCTGCACAACCAAACAACACAACCCAAGAAACTATGACATCTATGTAGCATCATATAGCTACTTTATTCAACATATCAACATGGTATTGAAATACATGAAATAACAACATCACATATAGGAAAACAAAGAAATCTTTGTATTGATATAAATAGAGCAAGTTACAAGCATAAATATGTGTTGATCTTGTATAAGAGCTCCTCCAAGTTGATGACTTGTCCTTCCTTCATCAGAAAGTTGACCTCCAATCACCCTAAATGCATGAAAGGATAACTCTCACAATGACAGCCTAAGGGTAGAAGCACTCTCCAAAACCCAACCCCTTCAATATGGAAAATTGTAAATATATAGAGGAGTGAGGTAAGTTGGGAGTTCTTATCCTTTTACCAATCTTAGGATTCAAATCCACTCTTGATGCAAGGATGAGATCTAAGGATAAGGGATTGAAACTCCAAGGTAGGATAGGATAGGATTCAAAAAAATTATCTGAGGTAAATGGTCACAAAAGATCCTAGAAGCTTCTGGAAATAGAGGCTTTAAAATTCTCTCTATTTTTCCTATATTTCTAGAACCAATGTAGGTGCAAAGGGGAGCAACCTATACGTGATCAATGTAGGCCACAATGGACAAAATTGTAGATAAATGTTGTCCAACGAGATGGTAGGGTGCATTGGTCCTAAAAGTGGCTCAGATGATGTAGCTTAGGGAAACAAATCTGTTGACTGAGAGAGTCGTGCATAAGTATTTGTGCAATGATGATGTAAAAGGGGAATAAACTATGAATGATCCAATTTGAATGCTGATTGATCAGATGATACAAAATAACCTATAATTGAGTGCCCCCTAAAGCGCAAAGTCAGAGATGATGACTGATGACTGAAATACTTTACCTTGTGACATGTTGGGATCAAGAACAACTCATGAGATCATCTTTTGTTACAATGCATTGACATCATGACATATTTTTGTTGAAGGAGGCATACTCATACTCAACACATAAGCTAACATAACATGTATACTGATCAAAATACATATCCGCTAATGATTGACGATGGGCCCATGACTAGATGGTTGTTGGTATGATCATAGCTATCATACATTGTGATCTCTGTATAATACTGTAATCATAGCCCAGATGGCAGAAACAAGATATGGGGTCTTCTATCTCATTCACACGACCAACCAGCATACGAGTCTAATGATGTGAATCAATGAGATGAATTTGAACATGATAGAAACCACCTAATTACTAGCCAATGATGTAATACATTAACAGGCGAAAGAGAAACCATCGATGATGTTAATGTCTCTTAAGGTACTCAAGTATAATCCATATCATGTGAATAAATTAGTTGATATCAAACACCACACAAAATCTTTCGATCGAATGCAAATGATGTAAACAGGGTAACCGAGAGTGAGGAAACTTTCCAATGATGTATGTAAAAACCGAGGTACCGATGGGTTTTTCTGAATCAACTTCCTGGATAATGTGCTAATGTCGATAAGAAGCGACTTATTGCAGGAGGGCCTTGATGTATCCCACATAAACAACATGAAATGGGCATGAAGATTGTGACAGAACGATGCTGATATGGAACTGGATTAGGGAATTCAAACATGGAATGAAGGCTTAAGAGTATTCTAACAAATATAAGTTAATGACTTCTCTTCAACACATCGATGACACTGAATGAAATTGGCATCATTGACCCAAAACTGAAATGGAGGTTCTGTGAAGGTATGATGAACCAAAATAAAAGAAGATCACCGAACCCAACAACCATGAAGATGAAGTGGAAGAGTGTCGTGTTGAAGAGTGACTCGTTACCGTTAATAAATGGAGTACCATGTTTTTCCAATTTCCCAACCATACTCATCAGTACCTCTTTATTTCTTAACAAGCTTGAGGAGGATAACATATGCTTGATCTGTAAGTCCATCATTCAGATGAAGCCCTCTGAGAATATTTAACAAACCCATAGAAGGGGTGGTTTGGTCCCATCATGATTGATGAGTCTATGGATATTTGATGTTTTTACGAGTCCAACGAGGGTAAAAATCAACTTCTTTCCCATGTTTAGAGATTCTGAAAAAGAGGTGAAAAGGAAAACTCTTGATATTCCTCTTTGTAGGTAGTCCCTTAGGTCTGAAAAGGCAAAAAATAATGCCTGAGAGAACCTCTTAGCCATGTTCGACTAAGGTATTCCTTTTTCGTATTTAGCCTATCTCAGTCTGGAAAAGGGTTAAACATATAGTAAGTGGAGATTTTTTCATTTACTTTTACAAGTTTGAAAATAAAAGTTCTTGACAATATTTTCATGTTTTGGGAGTCTAAAAAGAGATAAAATAGAACTCTAAGGGGTTCCTTTTTCACGGGTTTAAAGAGACCGAAAAAGGGATAAAAGTGTAATATTTGGTCAAAATAACCTGTTTAAATCAATATAAAATCCATTAACGACCGTCAACCTACTCAGAACAACACAAAAAGGATTCAACATACATGTTTCATAGTAAAAATGAATCATTTCTAGGTCAAAACCTTAAATATGAATAACATAATGAAAAAATATGACCGTATATACTAAAAAATCTTTCTTCACTTTTACCATTTCACATTTACCTCCAACAAAGAGAGGTCGAAGTACTTTTACCCTCAACCTTCTATAGTTGATTGCGGCCAATCTAGTGGACAATTTCGAGTATTGTTGCTTTTATGTAGGAGCTAAAATTCTTTTCTTTCTTTATGTGGTTCCATTTTATGATTTCAAGATAAATTTTTTAGTTTTTGAGGGCCCACGGTTTCCAAAATTTCTCCCTAAGGCCAATGGAGGCCCTATATGGTTGAAAAGTGCATTGCACCTAAGTAGTCATGCACTGCAAGCATTGGTGCAAAGCTCTGATTTTCTCTTCTAGGTGTATTGGGCACAAATATAAGGAGTTTTGAACTATTTTTCCTCAAAATTGATAAGTTTTTTGCATGAGAAAAATCCTAATGAATCTCTTGTTTATGTTTCAGGGGTTCATCACCATAAGATGTTTGTTATATATAGAGAAAGACAATATGAGGAACAAGATTTGAGTGCAAAAAATAATCCTACTACCATCCATACATTAAATAACTATGGGTTACTAAAATTCTTTTGGCTTCCTAGTATGAGGAAACATATGGAGTTGTTGAAATACCTTGTTCATTCATAGTATGTTCAAGAACAAGAATTCATGTTTTCAGAACATATGCTTGAGATAAAGGTAGAGGATATGTACTTTCTAACAGGTCTATCTATAGGAGGTGGCCCATATCTCTCCTAAGTAGGAGAATTGATGGGTAGAAAGTGAAATATTATATCCCCACTTATTTTATACCTCGAGCCCAACCAAAAAAGGATGGAAATATTAACATAAAATATGTGACCCTATTACCTTTGACAACGATCCTATTCATTATCGTAAGATTGGCAAGTAGCTCAACATTACACGTTGCAAGAAGTTCATACATGCAATATGGATTGGAGTTTTTAGGGACAACACTCTTCAACTAGAGTGAAGGAGTTATGATCAATATGAAAGAATATATATCTAAGGCGAAAGAGGGAAAACTAAAGAACTTTGGATCTGCTGCGGTCTTAGTTTCCTTTGCACTAGAGTGGGTTCCATTACTTCAACCTTAGGAGATTGAGGAGTCTCACATTTCTTTGCATATTTCACTATATTTTTCTTAGTGAGAAGGGTAAAGGTGAGATGCTATGTCATGTGGCCTAATGTGCATTAATTGAAAGATTTGGAGCAGTTTTGGGCTAATTTAAGTGCAAGAACTCGAAGTAGACAAGTAAGAGAGATTTTACAAATTTGACTCCCTCCTTAACTCTTCAATCACTCAAATATTCCTCCACCAGATCTCATCAGCTCAGAGTTACAAATAACCAAGCCCGCCAAGTTCATTGGTAGACAAGGTAGTGATAGTTGAAGTCAAGTCAATCTCAACTTTTTGTGCCAAGCCTCCCTAATTTTAAGGAATTTGTTGGTAGCTTCAGTTGTATAAATAAGAAGTCCTAGGGCCTCATTAGGATTGGACGTTTTATTATAGCCAAGAGGCAATTTCCAGCTCAAGATATTTTGACTATTATTCTCATGTTATATTTGAAATTTTGGTGATAATGAAAAGGGTTTCTTTGATCCAATATTGAGTTGACTCAAAGGGCTAAAAATCTTGGGTTAGGGCAAAACCCTAGCAACATAGATTCCTCTTTTATTGGTAAATGTTTCCTTACATCAAAATCATAGATTATTTTCTAAAGTAATTTACACTTTGTTTAATTTACAAGTCTTTGAATGATTGGTTAGTTTTTCTTCCATTAGTTGGAGAAGTAGATCAGTGTTACATTAGTGAAAGAAAATAATTTAGAAAATCTTCTGAAAGTGGCGTCATCCTCATCTCCCTCATGGGATCATGGTTTGAGGGCCCCACTCTCAAAACCCTAAAAAAAAATTCATCTTTTGGTTATTAACATAGATTAGGATTTTCGCTTCAGTAGATCATTGTTAATGATTCCGTAGAAGCACTTGCAATTTTCATTTTTGTTTCTTAAGTTTTATCTAGATTGGAAAGCAATACATTCCATATATTTGATCCACTAGCCATCAATAAATCAATTTTTAAAATTCAACTCATCATTTCCACATTTGCATGAAGTTGTGTGTAAATGAAGAAATGAATATGTTTTGTTAGAAGAGTTACTAATATGTAGGGATAAATTATTCAACTAGCCTCATCTAAGTCTTCTCAAACTCTCACCAAACCCTACCAAGCACCAATTCAATTTTTTGTTTTGTAGCCACCATGGAGAACTACCTTGAGAAAATCCAACCATCCTGAAGAGTTGGGTTGATCGTTAGGTAGTGTGAACCTTCTCCATACCTTATTCCACCATTATACACCTTCCTAGCACTTCCTTTCACTTTCTTTAGCTTCCTACAACTTGCAAATAAGTTTCCTGTATTAAACGACAAAATCCTGTAGTAACTACATGAAATCTTGTAGCAGCTACATGAAGCCCTGTAGTAACATGTTTTAGATTGTTTTGGGAAAAAATGATGATCAAAACCTAGGGTAGGCCTTCAACTTGACTTTCATACCCCTCAATTCCATTTTTGACCAGTTTTCCCATACCTTCCTCCCCTGTAAAATATCACCTTGGTTATTTTAACATTTACATTTCTAAATTGAGAAAATCTAATGCTCAATGTTATCACTACAAGAAATTTGGGCATTATGAACATGGATGCAAAAAGAAACAGTCATATCAGCACAAAGGCAATGCCCATCTCTCTAACAGTGAAGGAGAATCCTATGAAATAATGCTTGTTTCATGCCATCTTTTTGAAGCACTCACAACAAGGATATTTGGTTGCTAGACAGTGGCTGCATCAATTATATGACAAGTAACAAAAATCTTCTTTCTTATCTTGATGCTCCCATAACATCATAAATTACCCTTGGAGATCATTCTTGTATTAAAGCCAAAGGAAAATGTATTGTTCCTATTCATACTCAACAGAATCAATAGAAATGCATTCGTGATGTTCATTATGTTCCAAATCTAAAGCATAAATTCATTAGTGTAGGACAATTGATGGAACATGGTTATGATGTAATATTTCAAGGGAACACATGTTATAGTTATGACAGACCTCCCACTAGAAGGATGATAGCAAAGGTTGAAAAAACCAATAATAAGATGTTTCCTTTGACTCTTAGAAGTCGAAATCTCTCACAGTATTGTGTCCAAGCATAAAAGAGACAACTTTCCCAGATCTTCCTCTAGAGAAAAAGAGCCTTTAGAGCTTGTCCATAAAGATATATGTGGCCTAATGTAAACACAACCTATTGGTGGTAGTCTTTATTTTATAACATTCATTGGTGATTATAGCAGGAGTACATGAGTGTGTTTTCTCAAAAACAAATCAGATACATTCTCAAGGTTCAAAGAATTCAAAGGAGAAGCATAAAAGCAGAGTGAAAAGCCTTTGAAAGTACTTAGATGGGACACGAGAGTAGAGTACAACTCCAGTGACTTCAAATATTTTTCTGAACAATAAAGGAATCATAATGGAGAACATAAAAAGATATACGCCACATCAGAATGGAGTAGCAGAAAGGAAAAATTATTCAATCATGAAGATAGCCAGATGTATGCTTCATTAGAAGAAGTTGTCAAATTATTGGGTTGAAGTAGTTTTGATAGCAGTGTATGTTCTCATCATATCTCCAACAACCACTCTCCGAGATACAATACCTCAAGAAGGATGGGATGGTAAAAAGGTCAATGTATCTCACTTTAGAATTTTTGGATAAGTACCATTTCCACATGTTCTTGAGAAGCTACGAAAGAAGCTTTATAATAGGAGTGAAAGATGTAATTTTGTAGGCTATAGTGAGCAGTCAAAGGCCTATAGAACTTATAATCAAGTTACCAAGAAATTTGTTTCAAGCATAGATGTAAAAAATTTTGAAAGTAAATCTTGGTCTGATCATGTTGATGGAGCTTCAAGTCAGTCTTTTTATCCACCACAGCCATGAAGATTGCAAGTTGAAGAAGAGCCATACCATTCTAAAACTGGTACATCTTTAAACAGTGAATCCAGGAGTGATTCAACATCTTCAGAAGACAACCAGAAAAGAAGATGCGAGAGGGAAATATATGAGCTAAAGCACGATTTTGACTAGCAAAATATGTTTGCATTTCTTTCATCTCAACATATTTGCAGGTACACGTACATGTGTGCAGTTATAATGGTTGAAAGAACCATGTATGCAAAGGGTGTCCTAGTAGACTAGTGGTTGCAACGGCTGGCATCCATGCATTCCGGTGGATGTTTTCTCCTTTATATAGATTTCAACATATTATTTTGTTATGTTTGACCACAACTAGAATTTGCATATTGAAATCGACACAAGTAGTCATTAAGGGGGTGACATGGAAATTGTAATTCCTATTTTTCTCAGTTGTGATAATTCTATCTACAATAGTTTGTTCCTATTCCTTTGGGTTGTTATATCTAGATGTTTCCTAGATTGGTATGTGGTTGAGATATTCTCTTAACTAAGTGATTATGTCTCCAAGATAATCTACCTATATTGAGACAACACTAAATGTATTTATATATAACCTTATTTAATGTGAATATAGAGTTAGTATGCCTCATCAAAATTTATTTTAAATTACATTGTAATAAACTTGCACAAAAAATTTGTTGTTAGTTCTCCTTTATTACAGTGATAAAATTGTACTAATAGAAGCTCACCAAAAAACAAATATGATTCTTTTAATAATCATCTACTTAGTTTAATGCTTTCTAAGATTGCCATTATTTGTTTGGCCTATTACAAAAATTTTTAATATAATGTCCAAAATAATATACCTATATTGAAACAACACTAAATATATTTATATATAGCCTTATTTAATATAAATATAAAATTAGAATCCCCAGTCACAATTTATTTTAAATTATATTGTAATATGCTTCACACAAATTTTGTTGTTGGTTGTCCTTTATTAGAGTGATAAAACATGCGAAAAACAAATCTCATGCTTCTAACAGCCGTCTTTTCCGTTTAATGCTTTCTGGGGTTGCTATTATTTGTTTTGGCCATTGCCGAATTTTTTAACATATTTTCGCCATAGCTTTTGGAAAAACATGGAGACTCCAAAGTTATCGTTAATATTTTCGGTTGGTGGAGTATAGACTGGTGGTTGGTGGAGGCATGTAGGGCTTGTTCTCTCTAATATATATTTTTAGATTAACAAATAACTCGGAAATAATATATTTATGTCATGGTTGAAGTCATCCAGTATTTCATTTTTATATACATTTTTGTTTTAACACGGAAATAATATATTTACAATTAAAAGATCATATTATATATATCTCGCAAAGTAAAGGGGTATAATAATTTTAAAATTTTGATTTTCGAAAATGAAATTTAATTTGGTAATGGAGAATTCTATATATATTATATAATATATAATTTCAATTCAATTTCTTTACATTTCCAATTTATCCATTTATATTTCTAAATTTATTTATTTTTAAATATTATTATTATTATTCAATAATAAATAACATATAAAATAATTACTTTATCGAAATAACAAATGATATAAAATGGAGATTAATAATAATATTAAATCTAAGATACAGGAGAAGGATCTCTGCGATAGCTATGGCTCCCTCTCGCGTCGGCAAACCCTTTGGAGCTGCTTGGGCCATCCTCGGAGCACAGAGAGTAAGGATCATTTGTTATCTACAACAGTCAGGGAGTACAAGGAAATCGGCGGCGTGAACTTGCCCAGATCTGGTGAATAAGGGTCTCCCTCAGGAGGTGAAGATAGCTGGTAAACCCCTGATCAGTATAGACGAGAGGGATGAGATAATGAAATGTATAGGGATCGGCCATATGGCAGCCTGCCCCAAAGCCATGGATGACGAAGAGAACATGATTGACGGAGAAACGACCTCAAGCAATAATGGAGCCCTGAGGACAGAAAATCGCAGTTCTGTCAAAGGTATGAAAGAAAAATCCAGTTCTTTGCATATCAGAATGTTGATCTATTTTATTATGACGCCAATCTGGATATATAGCTACCATTGAAGCCTGATAGGGCCCCATACCCATCGATTTGCGGCACCTTGTACAGATCAAATCCTGGGCAGATAGATCTAGACAATCTTGTGGCAGAACGACCCTCTTGGGAAACACTTATCTTGCCTATGCACAGATCGAGCCTTGGGCTCTCCAATCTAGATTGTCGCATGGTAGATCGACCCCATTTCTGGTCAGATCTGGAAGCCCAACCACTTATTCGAGGTAATCAAAAGACGCAGAACAAAATCTCTGCTTTAGATCTGCCGAATACAAGATTTGGATTCCCAGTAAGAGGATACGAAGTATTTATAAAACTGCCAGAAGGAAAATCGAAAATATCTGGGTAAAAGGAATTGATACTGTTAAGCAAATGTAGGAAATTATAATGCAACAGTTGGGATACCCCATCAGATCACAAAATCTGATAGATGGGGGCAGAGTGCTTCAAGATACAAAATACCTATGGGAATACCAAATTGTATCCCTGTCAACAATAATCCTCAATCTGAGAATAAGACGGGGCGCATCCGTAAATGATAGAAATCCTTACAGGGCTGAAGGAAGTGGTACTAGTGCAATAGAGAAAAAACCAGGTAACATATCATTCAAAAACATCCTACAATGGAAAAGCACAGAAGGAGCAGGACCAAATCAATTAGGTATGGATGCTAGGCCATACATTGTGGAATAGTTGAATCATACTCCAGAATAAAACATAGATACCCCAGAAATAGATGAGCACTGCACTACATATGAAAGACAAGCAATAATATGCAGATTTAATTGCTTTTGGCCCAAACCGATGGATCTATTCCATTGGATCTACACGAACTGGACCATGCAATGCGAAATACATCTTTGTTCCAAAGGATTTTTCATAGTAAAATTCTTATCAGTAATTGACAGAGACATAGTAATACAAGAAGGACCTTGGTTCTGGGGATCGACAGGACTATTCATCACACCTTGGTTTCCAGAATTGGATGCAAACACAATGGTCATTTCCAAGATGCCAGCTTGGGTGAGACTTCACAATCTGCCAGTACATCTCTAGAATGATCAAGTACTAGCTAGCATTGGAAATACTATCGGACGCTACATCAAAATGGACACCCAGCAGGTGGAGTAACGAATTTATACATTTACATGAATATGTGTGGAAGTTGATCTCAGCAAAGGCCTGCCAGACCACATTCAGTTGAAGCATAAACAGAAGAGCTGAACACAGATTCTAGACTATGAAAACACTACTTTCAGATGCCGAATATGTCGACAAACAGGACGCCTTCAAATCAAGTGTCTAATAGCCAAAAAAGACAATCGCAAAAAGAAGAAAACAGAAAAAAAAGCAAAGGGATGGCAATTTTCCCCACCTACTTCAGATGACGAGGAGGATGATAAGATGGAGTTTGCTAACCCCAACCCGACTAATCAGATGAACAAAGAACCAATAGAGAAAGACATAAATCCATAGGAACACATAGACACAGCATGTGCAACTGCAACAGAGACTATGGATATGGGCATAAATAAACGTCAACACATATCAGACTCGTCAGACTCTTATAAGGACAACCCACAACCTGTGGCTAAAACAACACTAGCACTTATAACTCCAACAGAATCACCACAGGGGGTTTGGAAAAAAGTTGAGAAGCAAAAAGGGCGAAAAGTCTCACTTTTCCTCACCTGTACATAATTTTCTGTGAATCCGTACACCCTACGTGGTGATGAAGGATCTTTGCATATTCTTTGAACACCATTTTTGAAATCTATTTACAGCATACGCCGAAAGGCATCTACAACATGTAATTTTTTAATCATAATAAAAGATTACAATTTTTCAGTGGAAAACAAATGATATAAATTATTGATATATGCAGAGTTGGATCAGATTTAAATGATTCACAGATACTATCACTTGATGATATAGATAATTTTGTTCAAATAAAATCATTATTTTTAAATCTATAGGTTTATATTCCATATTTTTAAATATATTATTATCAATAAACATGTAATATATATTTTTATTAAATATATATATAATGGACGCATGAGAGGTTGATCATCATCAGATGATAGTGGGTACTTTCACTGCGAAATGATATAAACCAGGAATACATGAAGAATTCGATCAAATTCAGATGAGTATAGCTTCTTTTACTATGTAGTATGAATGCCTATCGGCGTTCATCTCAGCTACTTCATTTAATTTAATTTAATGCTTATACTGGAATATTTTACAAGGAACTATCCAAAAAAAAATCAATGGAGCCCGGTTATCAGCGAAAAGGAAAATTGAATCGTACACCACACTAATATTAAAAATTAAATAATCCTTCATTCTCTGCCAATAATAGATAGATGTGGCATTGACTTTGATTAAACTTAAATACGCAACTATACCATTGAAAAGCAATTTATTCTCTGTTAGTAACGTATGACGGAGACTTTTATTTTATCCCCTTCCTGCGGAAAATATCAAGAAGCGTGAAGATCATTGACAGTTGCGACAACCTCAAATTAGTCAGATTTACAAAACCTGAATCTCCAAACATCTTCTTGCAAACCAAAATCAGAACACAGTTGAAAAAAGTACGGTAAAGACTGACTGCATTTATTATAACGTTTGTCTTGAATGCAGACTTTGAAAATGTTTAACAATGGGTCGGATAAGAGAAATTTCAATTATGTAACTACCTTTTATTAAATTTTAAAATATTTTCAAAATTTGCCACTAAAAATTTATATTCTTATACTCAATTCATTTGCTATAATCTATCTATACATCTCCTTCATATCAACCACAGAAAATCATTCAATCATTCAACCAACCAAACAACCTCTTACAATCGAAGAAATTTCATTACCAATCATGCCCTTTGATTGCTGCATCCGTTTACAGATACATAGCTCAAAGTCTTCGACATCGTGTAAAAAGATGTGGAGAACAGGCTTAGATGGGTTCCAATTATCAGCCACGCGTTGTTGGTGAGTGTGCCACTCTTTAAATCCGCAATATCGCCTGGCCGTTGTAGGAGCTTGATGACCATTACTAAAAATAAAGGTATCATGGCTTAATTTTTAGTAAATGTCATCAAGCTCCTGCAAACGCCAGCTGACATTCAGGGAAGAAAGAATGGCAGACTCACGAGCAGTTAGAGGCTGACAATTGCATTAACCCATTTAAGCTGGATCGCCCTATCTAGTGTTGTATTCGAAATCTCTGCCTTTGCCCTTCTATGAAACAGTTCAGATCAGCACTCAATCACAATAACCCTAATTTTCCTAACTCTAAATCACTGCAACGAAGTGGAATACACAAGGCAGACATCATGCTTAAATAGAAAATTAGACTTGTCCTGTAATAACCTAACCTGCTCAATAACTCAACGCTAACAAAAACAATACAGTAAAAAACCCAAAAGATTCTGTGCCTCTGTCATAAATATTTGTGAATTAAAAACCCAAAAGATTCTATGCCTCTGCAATAAATATTTGTGAATTCTTGAGTGCTACTTGTTTAGAGCGTGTAGAGGTCAATATGAAGCCTATTGCAACTGCTGCGACTATTAAATATATATAGTAACATGGTGAAGTTCCTGGTTGCACTTGGCGAAATAATTTTGTTAAAGATTTGAAGCAGACATATTGCCAGGTTTGTATGTATTTAGCATTAATCAAATCCTCAATTCCCTGGAAAGCAAAAGCAGTAAATGGACAGCGCACGATCTTGCACCCAGAATGAATATACAGAGGCGCACAAAATTCGTATAAAATTAAATCAAATTTAGTAAGTGCCAAATAAGGAAGCTTCGGTGAACCCAAAGCACCCGCAATGTACAGAGGCCCACAAAATTTGTTATAAAATTAAAGCAAATTTAGGAAGTGCCAAACAGGCAAGCTTTGGTGAACCAAAAGGAATGGCAATTTAGAGAAATTTCCATTTATGGGAATAATGGGGTCATGCATCAAGATCGTCTGTAGATCATACAATTTATTCCTTTTGTTGACATCGCATTCCCAGTGGACATCCTCGCTGATATGCAGCCAAACAAAGAAATGGAGTGGTGAATTATTCTATGCTGTTTATATATGAGTTGGAATGCATTGTATGTATGAGCACGATCTCCAGAATTTTTTTGGAGGTATGGTTGGGTGCATTCATTGGACATCTCTCTACTTTATAAAGCTAGTGAATGGTATTTATGTCAACTTTAGTGTTGAAGGTTCCTCTAAGTGTAGGAAAAAATTCATATGAAAAATAGAATGCCTCAAAAGTTTTAAAGCATAATTAAACCAATATTGTTTGTTTGCAAAAATGTGTAAGAGTTTTCTAATAGAGATAAGTTTTGGGGTTGTTGTAATGGGCAACTTGCACTAGTTAAGTCAAAAAAACAAGAATATAGAATCTATATGAAGAATTCTTGTAGTTTTTTCAGGGGTTGGATTGACAATACTTGTAGACAATTGTGTCTTCTTAATTGTATGTAAATGATTCCTAGGTAGTTGGCCCTACACCCCCATTGTAACATTCTTCATATAAATAAAGAACGCAATTCACATTAGGGAACGAAATGTAATCCCCTTGACGGTATGTTTTTCCACTTCCTTTGTGAAGCTCATGTATAAATCCATTATGGAAAGTCTCAAAGTGTGTAACTATTATAACCCGTGGACTATATCACAATCACCCATTTCAATAGAAAACATAATAATGGTTTTCTTGTTCCACTCTCACATGAATAAAATTATGGGTGACGCCATTTTCAACCAAAATAATCACTTTACGATGCTTGAGGTACCCAATGAATTTCAAGGTTTGGTGTGCTAAGAAACTTGACAAGGCATGGAGAAAAGTTTTTGGTTTCTTGAAAGGAAATTTCAAGAGGAATTCCTCTTCTATTTGGAAGGTAGTGTATTCCAAGTTTTGTTTTAGGAGTATCTTTAGAAAACAATTCTTTTGAGTCATGTGGACATACATCCATTTGAAATGATTTATTCTATTTACATTTGTGCCCTATGAAATATCACTCGTCAAAATTATATGGAAGATGAAGGTATTGAAATTCTACCATATATTTCGAAGATAACTTATCAATATCCATTAGTTGTGAGTTAGAGGACCTATGGGTAGTCAATATAGCAAGCTAGGGCAAGTTGTGAATAAAATGTTGTTAATTTGAGCATTGATTACCATCTCATTTTCTCTGGGTATATCAAAAGCTTCCAACCATGTGTTTGGGCACTTCATGATGACAAGTGCTCAAATAAATTCCTTAGGACCACTGTTAAACAATTTCTTAAAACATTAATCAAATAGGTTCTCTATATGGATTTCAAATTTCCTAGAGGTGACAATATAGTCCATAAGAACATTAGTTTCATGTAATTTGTTACACATCCAAAATGGTGAGTTTCAAGTTCAAAATCACTATAAAGGACATGGACAAACTATGTCTAGGTAATGTGTTCTTTATTATCCTTATTACACCTGTTATGTTGGATTTACAATTGTAGACAAAAGTATCTCCCCTTGGTTTGGTGGCTAACCTAGAATAGCAGAAAGACAAAGGACCAATGTTTTCCTTAAATTAAGTGGATGAACGGATGAAACATACTTGGAACTTGTGTTATGTTTCACTCCTTGTTTGGCTTGAATGCTCCAATCCTAGCTCCAACTGCCAAAACTAGAACCTACACAACCAAACAACACAACCCAAGAAACTACGACATCTATGTAGCATCATATAGCTACTTTATTCAACATATCAACATGGTATTGAGATACATGAAATAACAACATCACATATAGGAAAACAAAGAACTCTTTGTATTGATATAAATAGAGCGAGTTACAAGCATAAATATGTGTTGATCTTGTATAAGAGCTCCTCCAAGTTGATGACTTGTCCTTCCTTCATCAGAAAGTTGACCTCCAATCACCCTAAATGCATGAAAGGATAACTCTCACAACAACAGCCTAAGGGTAGAAGCACTCTCCAAAATCCAACCCCTTCCATATGGAAAATTGTAAATATATAGAGGAGTGAGGTAAGTTGGGAGTTCTTATCATTTTACCAATCTTAGGATTCAAATCCACTCTTGATGGGAGGATGAGATCTAAGGATAAGGGATGGAAACTCCAAGGTAGGATAGGATAGGATTCAAAAATTTTATCTGAGGTAAATGGTTACAAAAGATCCTAGAAGCTTCTGGAAATAGAGGCTTTGAGATTCTCTCTATTTTTCCTATATTTCTAGAACCAATGTAGGTGCAAAGGGGAGCAACCTATACGTGATCAATGTAGGCCACAATGGACAAAATTGTAGGTGAATGTTGTCCAGCAACATGCTAGGGTGCATTGGTCCTAAAAGTGGCTCAGATGATGTAGTTTAGGGAAACGAATTTGGGGACTGAGAGAGTCATGCATAAGTATTTGTGCAATGATGATGTAAAAGGGGAATAAAATATGAATGATCCAATTTGAATGTTGATTTATCAGATGAGACAAAATAACCTATAATTGAGTGCCCCCTAAAGCGCAAAGTCAGAGATGATGACTGATGACTGAAGTGCTTTACCTTGTGACATGTTGGGATCAAGAACAACTCATGAGATCATCTTTTGTTACAACGCATTGACATCATGACATATTTTTGTTGAAGGAGGCATACTCATACTCAGCACATAAGCTAACATAACATGTATAATGATCAAAATACATATCCACTAATGACTGACGATGGGCCCATGACCAGATGGTTGTTGGTATGATCATAGCTATCATACATTGTGATCTCTGTATAATACTATAATAATAGCCCAGATGGCAGAAACAAGATATGGGGTCTTCTATCTCGTTCACACGACCAACCAGCATACGAGTCTAATGATGTGAATTAATGAGATGAATTTGAACATGATAGAAACCACCTAATTACTAGCCAATGATGTAATACATTAACAGGCGAAAGAGAAACCATCGATGATGTTAATGTCTCTTAAGGTACTCAAGTATAATCCATATGATGTGAATAAATTAGTTGATATCAAAGACCACACAAAATCTTTCGATCGAATGCAAATGATGTAAACAGGGTAACCGAGAGTGAGGAAACTTTCCAATGATGTATGTAAGAACCGAGGTACCGATGGGTTTTTCTAAATCAACTTCCTGGATAATGTGCTAATGTTGATAAGAAGCGACTTATTGCAGGAGGGCCTTGATGTATCCCCCATCAACGACATGAAATGGGCATGAATATTGTGACAGAACGATGCTGATATGGAACTAGATTAGGGAATTCAAACATGGAATGAAGGCTTAAGAGTATTATAACGAATATAAGTTAATGACTTCTCTTCAACACATCGATGACACTGAATGAAGTTGGCATCATTGACCGAAAACTGAAATGGAGGTTCTGTGAAGGTATGATGAACCAAAATAAAAGAAGATCACCGAACCCAACAACCATGAAGATGAAGTGGAAGAGTGTCATGTTGAAGAGTGACTCGTTATCGTTAATAAATGGAGTACCATGTTTTTCCAATTTCCCAACCATACTCATCAGTATCTCTTTATTTTTTAACAAGCTTGAGGAGGATAACATATGCTTGATCTGTAAGTCCATCGTTCAGATGAAGCCCTCTGAGAATATTTAACAAACCCAGAGAAGGGGTGGTTTGGTCCCATCATGATTGATGAGTCTATGGATATTTGATGTTTTTACGAGTCCAAGGAGGGTAAAAATCAACTTCTTTCCCATGTTTAGAGATTCTGAAAAAGAGGTGAAAAAGAAAACTCTTGATGTTCCTCTTTGTAGGTAGTCCCTTAGGTCTGAAAAGGCAAAAAATAATGCCTGAGAGAACCTCTTAGCCATGTTCGACTAAGGTATTCCTTTTTCGTATTTAGCCTATCTCAGTCTGGAAAAGGGTTAAACATATAGTAAGTGGAGATTTTTTCATTTACTTTTACAAGTTTGAAAATAAAAGTTCTTGAAAATATTTTCATGTTTTGGGAGTCTGAAAAGAGATAAAATAGAACTCTAAGGGTTTCCTTTTTCACGGCTTTAAGGAGCCCGAAAAAGGGATAAAAGTGTAATATTTGGTCAAAATAACCTGTTTAAATCAATATAAAATCCATTAACGACTGTCAACCTACTCAGAACAACACAAAAAAGGATTCAACATACATGTTTCATAGTAAAAATGAATCATGACAAGGTCAAAACCTTAAATATGAATAACATAATGAAAAAATATGACCATATATACTAAAAAATCTTTCTTCACTTTTACCATTTCACATTTACCTCCAACAAAGAGAGGTCGAAGTACTTTTTCCCTCAACCTTCTATAGTTGATTGCAGCCAATCTAGTGGACAATTTCGAGTATTGTTGCTTCTATTTAGGAGCTAAAATTCTTTTCTTTCTTTATGTGGTTCCATTTTATTATTTCAAGATAAATTTTTTAGTTTTTGAGGGCCCACGGTTTCCAAAATTTCTCCCTAAGGGCAATGGAGGCCCTAGATGGTTGAAAAGTGCATTGCACCTAAGTAGTCATGCACTGCAAGCATGGGTGCAAAGCTCTGATTTGCTCTTCTAGGTGTATTGGGCACAAATATAAGGAGTTTTGAACTATTTTTCCTCAAAATTGATAATTTTTTAGCATGAAAAAAATCCTAATGAATCTCTTGTTTATGTTTCAGGGGTTCATCACCAAAAGATGTCTGTTATATATAGAGAAAGACAATATGAGGAACACGATTTGAGTGCAAAAAATGATCCTACTACCATCCATACATTAAATAACTATGGGTTATTAAAATTCTTTTGGCTTCCTAGTATGAGGAAACATATGGAGTTGTTGAAATACCTTGTTCATTCATAGTATGTTCAAGAACAAGCATTCATGTTTTTGGAACATATGCTTGAGTTAAAGGTAGAGGATATGTACTTTCTAACAGGTCTATCTATAAGAGGTGGCCCCATATCTCTCCTAGGTAGGAGAATTGATGGGTAGAAAGTGAAATATTATATCCCCACTTATTTTATACCTTGAGCCCAACCAACAAAGGATGGAAATATTAACATAAAATATGTGACCCTATTACCTTTGAGAACGATCCTATTCATTATCGTAAGATTGGCAAGTAGCTCAACATTACACGTTGCAAGAAGTTCATACAGGCAATATGGATTGGAGTTTTTAGGGACAACACTCTTCAACTAGAGTGAAGGAGTTATGATCAATATGAAAGAATATATATCTAAAGCGAAAGAAGAAAAACTAAAGAACTGTGGATATGTTGCGGTCTTAGTTTCCTTTGCACTAGAGTGGGTTCCATTACTTCAACCTTAGAAGATTGAGGAGTCTCATCAATAGGTAAATTATATATGCCTTAATTCCACTCTCCATCTTATTAAAATCAACGTTTCTCACATTTCTTTGCATATTTCACTATATTTTTCTTAGTGAGAAGGGTAAAGGTGAGATGCTATGTCATGTGGCCTAATGTGCATTAATTGAAAGATTTGGAGCAGTTTTGGGCTAATTTAAGTGCAAGAACTCGAAGTAGACAAGTAAGAGAGATTTTACAAATTTGAATCCCTCCTTAACTCTTCAATCACTCAAATATTCCTCCACCAGATCTCATCAGCTCAGAGTTACAAATAACCAAGCCCGCCAAGTTCATTGGTAGCCAAGGTAGTGATAGTTGAAGTCAAGTAAATCTCAACTTTTTGTGCCAAGCCTCCCTAATTTTAAGGAAGTTGTTGGTAGATTCAGTTGTATAAATAAGAAGTCTTAGGGCCTCATTAGGATTGGACATTTTATTATAGCCAAGAGGCAATTTCCAGCTCAAGATATTTTCACTATTATTCTCATATTATATTTGAAATTTTGGTGATAATGAAAAGGGTTTCTTTGATCCAATATTGAGTTGACTCAAAGGGCTAAAAATCTTGGGTTAGGGCCCAACCCTAGCAACATAGGTTCCTCTTTTTTTTGTAAATTTTTCCTTACATCAAAATCATAGATTATTTTCTAAAGTAATTTACACTTTGTTTAATTTATAAGTCTTTGAATGATTGGTTAGTTTCTCTTCCATTAGTTGGAGAAGTAGATCAGTGTTATATTAGTGAAAGAAAATAATTTAGAAAATCTTTTGAAAGTGGCATCATCCTCATCTCCCTCATGTGATCATGGTTTGAGGGCCCCACTCTCAAAACCCTAAAAAAAAAATTATCTTTTGGTTATTAACATAGATTAGTATTCTCACTTCAGTAGATCATTGTTAATGATTCCGTAGAAGCACTTGCAATTTTCATTTTCGTTTCTTAAGTTTTCTCTTGATTGGAAAGCAATACATTCCATATATTTGATCCACTAGCCATCAATAAATCAATTTTTAAAATTCAACTCATCATTTCCACATTTACATGAAGTTGTGTGTAAATGAAGAAATGAATATGTTTTGTTACAAGAGTTGCTAATATGTAGGGATAAATCATTCCACTAGCCTCATCTAAGTCTTCTCAAACTCTCACCAAACCCTACCAAGCACCAATTCAATTTTTTGTTTTGTAGCCACCATGGAGAACTACCTTGAGAAAATCCAACCATCGTGAAGAGTTGGGTTGATCGTTAGGTAGTGTGAACCTTCTCCATACCTTATTCCACCATTATACACCTTCCTAGTACTTCCTTTCACTTTCTTTAGCTTCCTACAACTTGCAAATAAGTTTCATGTATTAAATGACAAAATCTTGTAGTAACTACATGAAATCTTGTAGCAACTACATGAAGCCCTGTAGTAACATGTTTTAGATTGTTTTGGGAAAAAATGATGATCAAAACCTAGGGTAGGCCTTCAACTTGACTTTCATACCCCTCAATTCCATTTTTGACCAGTTTTCCCATACCTTCCTCCCCTGTAAAATATCACCTTGGTTATTTTAACATTTACATTTCTAAATTGAGAAAATCTAATGCTCAATGTTATCACTACAAGAAATTTGGGCATTATGAACATGGATGCAAAAAGAAACAGTCAGATCAGCACAAAGGCAATGCCCATCTCTCTAATTGTGAAGGAGAATCGTATGAAATAATGCTTGTTTCATGGCATCTTTTTGAAGCACTCACAACAAGGATCTTTGGTTGCTAGACAGTGGTTGCATCAATCATATGACAAGTAACAAAAATCTTCTTTCTTATCTTGATGCTCCCATAGCATCATAAATTACCCTTGGAGATCATTCTTGTATTAAAGCCAAAGGAAAACGTATTGTTCCTATTCATATTAAACAGAATCAATAGAAATGCATTCGTGATGTTCATTATGTTCCAAATCTAAAGCATAAACTCATTAGTGTAGGACAATTGATGGAACATGGTTATGATGTAATATTTCAAGGGAACACATGTTATAGTTATGACAGACCTCCCACTAGAAGGATGATAGCAAAAGTTGAAAAAACCAATAATAAGATGTTTCCTTTGACTCTTAGAAGTCGAAATCTCTCACAGTATTGTGTCCAAGCATAAAAGAGACAACTTTCCCAGATCTTCCTCTAGAGAAAAAGAGCCTTTAGGGCTTGTCCATAAAGATATATGTGGCCTAATGTAAACATAACCTATTGGTGGTAGTCTTTATTTTATAACATTCATTGGTGATTATAGCAGGAGTACATGGGTGTGTTTTCTCAAAAACAAATCAGATACATTCTCAAGGTTCAAAGAATTCAAAGGAGAAGCATAAAAGCAGAGTGAAAAGCCTTTGAAAGCACTTAGATGGGACATGAGAGTAGAGTACAACTCCAATGACTTCAAATATTTTTGTGAACAATAAGGAATCATAATGGAGAACATAAAAAGATATACCCCACATCAGAATGGAGTAGCAGAAAGGAAAAATTATTCAATCATGAACATAGCCAGATGTATGCTTCATTAGAAGAAGTTGTCAAATTATTGGGTTGAAGTAGTTTTGATAGCAGTGTATGTTCTCATCATATCTCCAACAACCACTCTCCAAGATACAATACCTCAAGAAGGATGGGATGGTAAAAAGGTCAATGTATCTCACTTTAGAATTTTTGGATAAGTACCATTTCCACATGTTCTTGAGAAGCTACGAAAGAAGCTTTATAATAGGAGTGAAAGATGTATTTTTGTAGGCTATAGTGAGCAGTCAAAGGCCTATAGAACTTATAATCAAATTACCAAGAAATTTGTTTCAAGCATAGATGTAAAAAATTTTGAAAGTAAATCTTGGTCTGATCATGTTGATGGAGCTTCAAGTCAGTCTTTTTATCCACCATAGCCATGAAGATTACAAGTTGAAGAAGAGCCATACCATTCTAAAACTGTTACATCTTTGGACAGTGAATCCACGAGTGATTCAACGTCTTCAGAAGACAACCAGAAAAGAAGATGTGAGAGGGAAATGTATGAGCTAAAGCATGATTTTGTCTAGCAAAATATGTTTGCATTTCTTTCATCTCAACATATTTGCAGGTACACGTACATGTGTGCAGTTATAATGGTTGAAAGAACCATGTATACAAAGGGTGTCCTAATAGACTAGCGGTTGCAACGGTTGGCATCCATGCATTCCGGTGGATGTTTTCTCCTTTATATAGATTTCAACATATTATTTTGTTATGTTTGACCACAACTAGAATTTGCATATTGAAATCGACACAAGTAGTCATTAAGGGGGTGACATGGAAATTGTAATTCCTATTTTTCTCAGTTGTGATAATTCTATCTACAATAGTTTGTTCCTATTCCTTTGGGTTGTTATATCTAGATGTTTCCTAGATTGGTATGTGGTTGAGATATTCTCTTAACTAAGTGATTATGTCTCCAAGATAATCTACCTATATTGAGACAACACTAAATGTATTTATATATAACCTTATTTAATGTGAATATAGAGTTAGTATGCCTCATCAAAATTTATTTTAAATTACATTGTAATAAACTTGCACAAAAAATTTGTTGTTAGTTCTCCTTTATTACAGTGATAAAATTGTACTAATAGAAGCTCACCAAAAAACAAATATGATTCTTTTAATAATCATCTACTTAGTTTAATGCTTTCTAAGATTGCCATTATTTGTTTGGCCTATTACAAAAATTTTTAATATAATGTCCAAAATAATATACCTATATTGAAACAACACTAAATATATTTATATATAGCCTTATTTAATATAAATATAAAATTAGAATCCCCAGTCACAATTTATTTTAAATTATATTGTAATATGCTTCACACAAATTTTGTTGTTGGTTGTCCTTTATTAGAGTGATAAAACATGCGAAAAACAAATCTCATGCTTCTAACAGCCGTCTTTTCCGTTTAATGCTTTCTGGGGTTGCTATTATTTGTTTTGGCCATTGCCGAATTTTTTAACATATTTTCGCCATAGCTTTTGGAAAAACATGGAGACTCCAAAGTTATCGTTAATATTTTCGGTTGGTGGAGTATAGACTGGTGGTTGGTGGAGGCATGTAGGGCTTGTTCTCTCTAATATATATTTTTAGATTAACAAATAACTCGGAAATAATATATTTATGTCATGGTTGAAGTCATCCAGTATTTCATTTTTATATACATTTTTGTTTTAACACGGAAATAATATATTTACAATTAAAAGATCATATTATATATATCTCGCAAAGTAAAGGGGTATAATAATTTTAAAATTTTGATTTTCGAAAATGAAATTTAATTTGGTAATGGAGAATTCATTTATTATATTAATAATTAAATAATTTTTCAATTCCAATTTCTTTTACACTTTTCCCAATTTATACCTTTTATTGTTAAATTTATTTATTTTAAATTTATTTATTAATTATTATTCATATAAATAACATATAAAATAATTACTTTATCGAAATAACATATGATATAAAATGGAGATTGATAATAATATTAAATCTAAGATACAGGAGAAGGATCTCCGCGACAGTTATGGCTCCCTCTCGCGTTGGTAAACCCTTTGGAGCTGCTTGGGCCATCCTCAGAGCACAGAGAGTAAGGATCATTTGTTATCTACAGCAGTCAGGGAGTACAAGGAAATCGACGGCGCGAACTTGCCCAGATCTAGTGAATAAGGGTCTCCCTCCGGAGGTGAAGATAGCTGGTAAACCCCTGATCAGTATAGACGAGAGGGATGAGACAATGAAATGTATAGGGATCGGCCATATGGCAGCCTGCCCCAATGCCATGGATGACGAAGAGAACATGATTGACGGAGGAACTACCTCAAGCAATAATGGAGCCCTAAGGACAGAAAATCGCAGTATTGTCAAAGGTATGAAGGAAAAATCCAGTTCTTTGCATATCAGAATGTTGATCTATTTTATTATGACGCCGATCTGGATATACAGCTACCATTGAACCCTGATAGGGCCCCATACCCATCGATTTGCGGCACCTTGTATAGATCAAATCCTGGGCAGATAGATCTAGACAATCTTATGGCAGAACGACCCTCTTGGGCAACATTTATCTTGCCTATGCACAGATCGAGCCTTGGGCTCTCCAATCTAGATTGTCGCATGGTAGATAGACCCCATTTCTGGTCAGATCTGGAAGCCCAACCACTTATTAGGGGTAATCAAAAGACGCAGAACAAAATCTCTGCTTTAGATTTGCCGAATACAAGATTTGGATTCCCGGTAAGAGGATACGAAGTATTTATAAAACTGCTAGAAGGAAAATCGAAAATAATCTGGGTAAAAGGAATTGATACTGTTAAGCAAATGTAGGAAATTATAGTGCAACACTTGGGATACCCCATCAGATCACAAAATTTGATAGATGGGGGCAGAGTGCTTGAAGATACAAAATACCTATGGGAATACCAAATTGTACCCCTGTCAACAATAATCCTCAATCTGAGAATAAGAGGGGGCGCATCCGTAAATGATAGAAATCCTTACAGCACTGAAGGAAGCGGTACTAGTGCAATAGGGAAAAAACCAGGTAACATATCGTTCAAAAACATCCTACAAGGGAAAAGCACAGAAGGAGCAGCACCAAATCAATTAGGTATGGATGCTAGGCCATACATTGTGGAATAGCTTAATCATACTCTAGAATAAAACATAGATACCCCAGAAATAGATGAGCACTGCACTACATATGAAAGACAAGCAATAATATGTAGATTTAATTGCTTTTGGCCCAAACCAATGGATCTATTCCATTGGATCTACACGAACTGGACCATGCAATGCGAAATACATCTTTGTTCCAAAGGATTTTTCATAGTAAAATTCTTATCAGCAATTGACAGAGACATAGTAATACAGGAAGCACCTTGGTTCTGGGGATCAACAGGGCTCTTCATCACACCTTGGTTTCCAGAATTGGATGCAAACACAATGGTCATTTCCAAGATGTCAGCTTGGGTGAGACTTCACAATCTGCCAGTACATCTCTAGAATGGTTAAGTACTAGCTAGCATTGGAAATACTATCGGACGCTACATCAAAATGGACACCCAGCGGGTGGAGTAACGAATTTATACATTTACATGAATGCGTGTGGAAGTTGATC
>APFE031669100.1:74830-96474 GCA_000404065.3 Pinus taeda | reverse complement strand
AATGGATGTCTGTCATTTGTTGTTAGGACGACCTTGGCAGTTTGACAGGGGTGCAGTTCACGATGGAAAAACTAACTGCTACAAATTTGTGAAAGATGGGATCAAGCATACGCTTGTACCCATCAAAGAGGAAAATACAGCAGAGGTTAGTGGAGTGAAAGCACTGCTGTTAGGAGGGAAAGAATTCATAAAACAGATTGAGGACAACGAGATCAATTTTGCTGTCATAAGGAGACCAAGAACAGTGGTACTCCACACACAGGTTTTAGATTTACCAGAGGAAGTTCAGAGGTTGCTACAGGATTTTGGAGACATTGTGGTGGATGATCTTCCGGATGAGTTGCCACCTAGGAGGGGTATTAGTCATTGCATTGACTTTATACCAGGAGCAAGTCTGCCAAATAAAGCAGCCTACCGCATGAGTCCCAAGGACCATGAAGAGATTAGAAAACAGGTCCAAGAGTTGTTGGACAAAGGCTTGATTCGGGAGAGCATGAGTCCTTGCGCAGTACCCACTGTTTTGGCCCCCAAGAAAGGTGGAGAATGGAGGATGTGTACGGATTCCAGGGCCATTAACAAGATTACCATTAGGTACAGGTTTCCCTTGCCAAGGATGGATGATATGATGGATTGCCTAAGTGGAGCGACCTACTTTTCAAAGATTGATCTGAAAAGCGGGTATCACCAAATCAGGATTCGTGAGGGAGATGAATGGAAAACTGCATTCAAAACGAATGAAGGCTTGTATGAATGGCTGGGGATGCCATTTGGTTTGAGTAACGCTCCCAGCACATTCATGCGGTTGATGAA
This sequence comes from Pinus taeda, assembly GCA_000404065.3. Lineage (NCBI taxonomy): Eukaryota > Viridiplantae > Streptophyta > Pinopsida > Pinales > Pinaceae > Pinus > Pinus taeda. Next base: position 95,664 of record APFE031669100.1, on the reverse strand, counting down.
TGAGGTGCTGAAAGAATTCAACGGTAAGTTTGTTATAGTTTACTTGGATGATATTTTGATATTCAGTAGAACGAAGGAGGAGCATTACAGACATTTACAGAGCGTGTTAAAGAAATTACAGCAAAACAAGCTGTTAATCAACTTGAAGAAATGTACCTTTTTTCAGAAGGAACTGATATATCTGGGTTTTGTTATTGCGGAGAATGAATTAAAGATGGACCCAGAGAAAGTGGCAGCTATAGTTAGCTGGCCCTCTCCGAAGAGTTTGTTTGACGTGCGAAGTTTCCATGGACTTGCCAGTTTCTACAGAAAGTTCATTAGGAATTTCAGCGAGATTTGCGCCCCCATGTTAGACACGATTAAAAAAGTGAATCAACCTTTTCACTGGACAGCAGCAGCAGAAAAAAGCTTTCAGATCTTAAAGAAAAAGATTACTGAAAGACCCATATTGAGACTGCCAGATTTCAACAAACTTTTTCAAGTTTGTTGTGACGCCAGTGGTACAGCCATTGGAGCAGTTCTCAGCCAGGAGGACAGACCAGTTGCTTACTTCAGCGAGAAGCTAAACGAGAGCAGACAGAAGTACTCGACCTATGACAAGGAATTCTACGCCATTGTGCAGGCTTTAAAGCATTGGCGGCATTATTTACTAGGTAACGAATTTGTCTTATTTTCTGATAATTCTGCGTTACAGTATATCATGCAACAGCATAAACTAAACCATAAACATGCAGCCTGGGTTGAGTATCTGCAAAGTTTCACTTTTGTATTGAAACATATTAGTGGGCAATCGAATAAAGTAGCAGATGCACTCAGTAGGAGAACATTACTGTTACAAGAGAGCACCATGCAAATCTTAGGATTTGAGCACCTGAAAGAGCTGTATCCGACGGACAGCGAGTTTATGGAAGCCTATGAGGCTTGTCAAAACCCGCTATTGCGAAATGACAGCAAGTGGCTGGACTATAACCTTCAGGAGGGTTTACTGTTCAAGGGGGGACAGTTATGCATCCCAAATTGTTCCATGCGGGACAATATCATACAGGAGAAACACAGCGGAGGTTTGGCGGGACACTTTGGAATTGACAAAACTATCGCACAGGTACAGCACTTCTATTTTTGGCCTAAGATGCAGAGGGATGTACAGAGATATGTGGCTAGGTGCAGAACTTGTCAATTGGCAAAAGGACACAGTCAAAACACTGGCCTTTATATGCCATTACCCGTCCCTAGTCGACCGTGGGATTCGGTCAGTATGGACTTTGTGCTAGGATTACCAAAAACACAGCGTGGCTTTGATTCGGTGATGGTTGTAGTCGACCGATTTTCAAAGATGGCACACTTTGTACCGTGCAGAAAAACCAGTGACGCTACCTACATAGCGCACCTTTTCTTCACAGAAATTGTACGGTTACATGGACTACCACGAAGCATTATTTCTGACAGAGATGTCAAATTTACTGGTCACTTTTGGAGAACCTTATGGAAGAAGCTAGACACTCAGTTGTAGTTCAGCTCCGCCTACCATCCACAGACAGACGGACAGACGGAGGTAGTGAACAGGAGCTTGGGGAATTTGCTCAGAAGTTTAACAGGTGAAAATTCTCGTACATGGGATCGTGTGTTAGCACAGGCAGAATTTGCATATAATGATTCTCCCAACCGTAGCACAGGCTACAGTCCTTTCCAAATATTATATGGCATGCACCCGCGAGGAGTGCACGAATTACGAGATTTGGGTAAACTGGAGAAGCGGAGTGCTGATGGAGAAGATTTCGCCCAAGCTATGAGCAAGTTACATGAACAGGTAAAGCTTAAATTGCAGGATAGCAGCCAGAAATATAAACAGCGAGCTGACACCAAGCGCAGGGAAGTGCAGTATAATTTCGGAGATGAAGTTCTCGCGTACTTACGCAAGGAACGATTTCCTAAGCGAGAGTACAGCAAACTAAAGTTCAGGAAAATCGGGCCCTGCAAGATCATTCGCAAATTTTCTGCAAACGCATACGAGATACAGTTGCCACCAGGGATTGGTATTTCCCTTATATTTAATGTGGCAGATCTGTTCCCCTATGTTGCAGGTTCAGCAGATGATGCGGCGGCAGAGCCACCACGGGACACCCAATTGGAAGGAGACTTATGGACGAGACAGATGCCGAAGGCACCACCCGTCGAAATTGAGGGAATCTTGGACACACAGGTAGCAAAGCGTACACGGAGGAAAGAATATTTGAGATATTTGGTCAAATGGAGGAACCATCCAATAGAGGACAGTTCATGGTTGACGGAGACACAAATCCAGAAAGCAGGCTACTCTGTTAAAGACCTCATGGAACGGAGCCATGATTTTTCGTCACCTCGGGAGCCTGATGCAGGAGCATCCAGCTCCGAGGAGACTTAAAAGGCTGACAGTCTCATGAAGAATTCAGGAACAAATGGTCATTCATTTTAACTAGACAAGTGTTGGGCTTGTCGGTCATTTGATTTTACTTTTACTTTAGTTTTTTTTTATTTTTCTGTCACAGTTGTTTAGGAAACTAATTACAGGGCAATTAACTAAATTAGTTCTTTACAGTTGTAACAGTTAGAATTAGTTTCATAACTGGCAAAATAGTTACTTTCTGTTAAAGTAGTTTTACCAAGAACAGTTGAAAACATTTTATTTAAAAACAGGAGGGACAACATTGTACGGGTTCTCTCCCCCGAAAAGAAACAGAGCAAACATAACCATCTTGGTTTATTAGAAAAGAAGAAGATACATTTGTTTCATTCATTACTGTAAAATTGAATCACAAGATTATTCTCTGCCATCAGAATCACGAACTCAGAATTATTTTGTTATTTAGAAATTATCATCGTGTGTGAAGTGTGTGAGTAGCAACTACATAATAGAAGGAGCAAATAGAGAAAGCGAATCAAGTACAGGTGGACGACCGAAGTCGACCTGAATCATTAACTGTGAACGAAAGAACAGTGAAGAGTCCCGGAAACGGCCCATAGATAAAAGAAAACTTTCATTCGGCAACGGAGAATCTACAGGTACTGTAAAATTTGACAAACCCTCATGATATCGAATGCATGAAACGAAAGCTACAGAATTCGAACAGGGCACATTATAAATTCTTTCTTTTAACTGATATATGTAATAGTATCAAATATTCGAGAACGGAGTTGTGAATTTCCATGTTTCATTGACAATAACATAAAAGAGCGAGAGTCAAATAACCCCTGTAGAAAAGAAATCTTTGAGTATATTAAGCCATACATATATATAAAGTACAGGCGGGGATTCATTGTTGAATCAACGACACACACAGTGACGACGTAACCAAAAATAACTTAAATCATAGCAGTTGAAATAAGACGCCGAGGGCTTGTGGTGCCCAAATACAAGATAACAAGAGGAGGGCTCAACACCGTCGAGGAGACCCTCAACGACTCGACCGAACACCCAGATGCCGTAAACGGACTACCCAACCAGAGTTATTCCAAAAGGAGGATAGCGAACAACCAGAACCCGAAAAGGGTTATACAATTACAGAACTCGAAAGCGAGCAAACAATAATCTGAAGGGACATTAACCCACAGGGCCGAATTTAAACTGAAGACAAAGAACCACAGAACATTCAACATCGACAAACAAACATGTTGTCTACAAGTGGAGTAGAACTACCCGATGACTGAAGTCACGAATCCACCAGCGAGTTCGAAGGACAGCATTGGACATCGAAGGGGACAAGTGGGTATCTGCGAAAGAAATAAAAACACCAAACAACGATGTTAGAAACCGGCATGAGAAACCTAATCCAAAAAAATGAGGTAAAGATCCGGCAATAGTTAACGACAGTTACCTGTATATGCAGAAGAGACTCGATACAACCAGAAAAAGACCATCATGACCTGCTGACAGTGGCAGAAAAACGTTAGGAACGAAACCATAAAAGCCCAAAACATTTATCAGGGAAAGTAAGCTTACCAGGAGATCCAGAGAAGCGTGGAAGTCGGAGTAACCCTGCAAATTAGGAATAAACCAGACCAATTAAACTGAGAATTGCAAGCAGTGAGGGTATGGAATCCAAAACGATATGCTATTGACTAACAGTACCAGAGAAAATACCAAATAAACAGTAATACAACAGAACAGGGACTCGAAAGTGTTACCCACAGTCTTAAGAACAACGGCAAGCCACGGCGAAGGCGTCATTGAAACCCTGGAGCAAAAACCCGAGTTCTTCCCGCGGCACAGACAGAGCGTCTCCCAACAAAACGAAGTGAGGAAATGGTAAGTGAAACCCGGCAACGTTAACAAAAGGGATAGGAACCAGCAGGTGTGCCTCGGTAACCGGAAGAGCGGGTTAAAACCCTAAACCCAAACCACGAGACGACGTACCGTGGAGTAATTCTGCATTAAAGCCATCCGGACCCTTAATAAAAGTTGAACAGGTGTAATCAAACGGCGGGAGCCGTCACATTTCATTTCTACAAGTCTCGTGCAATTCATATAATTTGGCATGAGATGGAAAAGAGGGGTATTTGATGGAAACTATCTTTTACAAAGGTAGGGAATGCGAAATGACTCAGTGTACTATGCTTAGTCAAGATAAATTTATCTGATAAATAATGTAGTGAACCAGAATTAAATTGAATAATAGGGTTTTCTTTACGGTGAGTAATGTGGAACTATATTTAAAACATGGAAACTAGTTTAGTAAACTACTATATTGTATGCTTGAAAACCTGCCTCACCAATGTGAAAGGAAGTACTATGAATAACCTACTAAGTATAAATGAGAATGGAATGTTGTAGTGAGGGCATGCCAAGGTCGTGCAATATTATCATTCAATTCAACCCATCAAATCAAGGGTTTTAGAGAAGTGGTGTGCACACTATAATTTATATATACACTAATGCCACTAATATAACACATATCTGACTAGGTGTTGAATAACATATGTTAGCTTCTATGCATTAATAAGGGCTGTGGGAATCTGATCTAAGAATCTACTTTTTATCCATAGTTTTAGTTAATTTACGGCATGATATGAGCATCTCAATCGAGCCATGGGTGAGATTGTGCTTCATTGATCAACTCAAAATTTTCTTTCTCTTGACATTCTTAAGCATCACTCTTTGATTATTAGACCTCATCCTCACATTCTTAGGATTCCTATGTGAGGTGCATCCAATCCACAAATTGTTGTTGTTGCCATTTATGTTGGAGAATGCATAGCTAGATCATAATAAAAAAAGGAAAAACCTAAAGATGGTACAAAACAAGTACATGAAAGGATTTAGGAGGAGGTTAGGTTATGTTATACTAAATTTATACTTGCAGATAAGTACGTCTTCTGTATGTGGGTAGTTACACTTAGAACAACTGAAGTAAAGATGCTTATCCTTTTCCTACAATAAACAAATAAGATAAAGGAACCTACTTGTGATCCTTCACTTCCTTTGATCTCCTTTGAGTTTCTCCTGTTACTCCCATTCAAATTGAGTTCACTCAATTGGTACCTGCTAACATAAATAGAAGATAAAAACAATCAAAGCATATGATCTATTTATCATAAACAATTGGAATAAAAAACATTTGAACATTCATTCATCATAGATATATACAAAAGTATGGGCAAAGGAAAAAACAACTTTATTGATTGATAGAAGGAGAAGTTACACACAATGTGGTTCGATCCCGTGTCACTCATCCAACTTAGTTCGAACCCTCATCACACCAATAGCAAATTTATCTAGCACCATAAAATTAATTGACAATGATTTCAAGTCTCAAAACAACAACATTTCTCTATAATATCCATGTTCCAGCCCCTTGATCAGTATGATGAGTGGTCAATTTATACAGAAATGGAAGTGGTTTTGTCATAAATTGGGTATTGAATGATTTTTCATAATTGGATAGCTAGTTCCCATGGAGAAAGGGATGAGAGGATAGAGGGTTGAATGATCCATAACCTATCCAAAATCGAGCTCATAGGATGATATAAGAGTTGGGCATCCTTCTAGAATGCTCTAGAATCAAGGAATATTCCCAGAATCCTATGTCAATTTCGTTCATCCTTGCCCAACGCAGGCTTAAGTGGGCCTAAGTGCTCTGCAACGTAGGTCTGAATGGGCCTACCTACTATGTAGAGTAGTTTCCCCTAACCAAGGCTTCATTTGTGTCCCAAGGAGGGATTTTGGTAGGGTTTCAAACTAGGAAACTTTTATGGATGAAAGCACTCAATGAAGTGGCATGTTGATGCCAACCTAAGCTAAAAATACCCACATTATGCAAATAAAATTGCATGTCACTGGTCCCAAGCATTAATCACCTTACCCATGGTGAAAACCTTCTTAAACCAAGCTTTAAGGCTTCTTAATTAAATCTCATGCGGGAACATTTATTTGACTATTCAATAGATTGACCCTCAAATAACGTTTGAATGGAACTCTACTCAACCTTCAATAATCTTTGGTTAACTCGACTAAACATTTTGATTCAGTTTATTTCTATTATAACCTCATATAATAGAAATATACCATAAACACACTTAACCTTACCTTTCCACTTTTCCACAAGCTTGACACATTTTCCAAGGCTCACCTTTATCGGTTCAATCTTCCACCATCGATTTCACTCCCTCAGATCAACGGATGTCGCATTGTATCTCATTCACCCTCCGGAACTCAGATAAATTTCACTCCAATCCATAAACTTCTCGAGTCTGCTCAGGTCGTTAACTAGCATGCACTTCTCCACGTGATCGCCATCTAATCATGAACCAAAGAACATTCTTGATCTCTGGAATTCAACGAGAATTTAAGCCTGTTGAATAAACCTTCACCGCATTTGCTTTTTCCACAAAAATTATTGCGCTAACTCTCTGTCGTTGATCTTGCCTTTCAATCTGATGGTTGTTGGTTCACTTGATCCAGAAACCTAATCTGTGATTCTCCACCATTCATGAAGGCACATTTGATCCAACGGTTAACAATGATATCAGATGGACCACTTGCACGAGGATTACCTACCCGATAAAGTGGGTTTCTCTCTCCAACTGAGTGCTACGTGTTGGTTGATTAATGGAATCACATAGAATTCCAAAAGACTTCTTACCACTTTTTCTTCACCCGATAAACAACTTCTCTAATCAAATCAATTTTCTTCTTTGTTTAACGCACAGGCTTATCGATGCACGATGACCATAGATCTTTTCCCATCAGACGACTATGATGGCTCCTCTGTATTTCTCTTCCGTCATTAATACCTGTCAATCGCGGATTGAACGGACAATCTTGATCACCTACGGATTTCAACTAATTAAGATATGGTTCATAAACCTCATCGGTTCCGTTTTCTAGAAACCACTTACGATTTTGATGTCACGCAAAAACCATTGCCACCTAAGGAGACCACTCTTCTATTCCATCGGCACTTGGGTTTAATCCCCGCCGTTCATTTCTCATTCATTATATGTTGCATGACTGAATCTTGGTCGCCCATTACCTTCAACATCATTCATTGATCTCATAGATCCAATGGCTCCAGTGCATTGTCACTTCACTTCTTTGACCTTCCCTTTACCTCGTTTTTAGGCCATTTCTCAGTGTTTTTGTGGTTTTAGGTTTACTTCAGGGTTTTGGGTCTTTAGTTGTTTTGAAATACAACTCCCTCTTGGACTTAACTCCGTGTACTCTTAATCACTATCATCCCTGAACTTCACTTGGATCCTTTGATCAGATTCATTGATCAAAACCTAATCCTACATACTCCCCTTCTTCTCTGTGTTTTGATCGAACCTCACCTGCATACATATACTATGCATAATTACACTAATTACATAAAATTCATAATTCCATACACATCATATAATTCAAAAATTGATTTCTCTGTATTGACAAATAAATATTTGCGTAGTTTCTTCTCTCAGGCCTGATTTCCAATATTAGTGGCCTCTGTTTCACAATATGCCCGCGGGGTTATAGTTAACCTCTTCAGACTCTAATTCCCTAACTAACTAACTCTTTCTATGCCTTTTAGGCTTACATTTATACAAAAGGCTCTGTGAACCAATTCTGGTTTAGATCCTTAATAATTTCAACTAAAACCTAAGAATCCTCTTAGTCCTATAAATCATGAACTAATTCGTAATTCAAGATCTACAATTAATTTCCAAAGCTATCAATCCCTATGAACTCTTAACTATCATGATTCTCCCATGTTCCCCTTCATTCAAGAAAATTTACAATATGCATCACAATACTTAATTAATTCCTATTTTCATTAAAATCACTAAAAAGCCTAAATAATTACATTAACTTGACACTTAGGAAATCAACTTCCTTAAAATAAAAAACCCCGTATGTCTACTAAAGTACAATAATATTTCTGAGCCGAATACTCCTGCATCACATGTCTAGGGCATGTAGCAACTGAATTAGGGTGTGATAGACCCTGTTTACACTCATTTGATCATTGGGAGTGATGTGCCCAAATAGACCTATAACAACTGCCCCCTAAAGCATGAAGTAAAAAATGATAATGTTGAGTGAGAGGCTTTATGATGTGATGAGGAGGATTTGAAGTAGATGGTGACCTGGATCGATTACAATACATCATATCATGATATCTTTGAATTTTTCATGAATTGCTAACGGAAGGCATACCCATGTTCAACATATAAACTTTTCATTATATGTACATAAATTAGATAGGCGTCTATAGATATAGATCCATAATTATCTGTCTAAAGCCATCGTACAGATGATTTAGTACTCTCCTGAAATCGTAGCCCAGATGGATGAAACTAGATCTGGGGTCTTCTATCTCGTCCAACCATTTGCTCAAGTACGATTCTAACCACGTGAAAATGTGATCTGAAGTCAAACATGGGAAGACACTTTCTAATTACCAGCCAATGATGTAAGCTATTAATAGACACGAGAGAAATCACCAATAATGTTAATGATTCTCAAGGTACTATAGTACAATCTGCATGGTGTGAATAGATGTTTTGATGTCGAACACCATACAAGGTGTTTCGGTCGAAGGGCTGTGATGTCAACCTATCACCAAAAGTAAGAAACTTGTTATTAATGTATGCAAGGCTCAAGGTACTGGAAGGGTGTTTCTAAGTCAACTTCTTGGATAAGATTCTGATGTCGAGAAGAAGTGACTCATCGCTATAGGGCCTTGATGTATTCCCCATCAACAACACGAAACGAGTGTAATGATTTTGAAGCAAAAATGTGACTAATGACATAATGTTCAGGAATGGGTGTCATGAAAATGAAGGTTTATAAGTATTGCGAAGGATGAATTTTACTGAGTGACTTCTCTTGAACATGTCGGCGACGCTGAATGAATTGGCAGCATTGACCCAAAACCAAAGTGATGGATGGTGTGATAGACCATAGGTATGATAACCATCAAGCAGATAGCACAACCCAAATAGTCACAGAGATAAAGTCAAAGTGTCATGTTCAAGAGCAACTTGCTAATATAAAGTGATTTAGCCTTTTCCCATTTTCCTGAGTCATTGCTAACGAGTACCTCTTTATTTTTTAGCAAGCTTGAGGAGGATAACATATGCTTAAAGTATAATACCCTTCAGGTGAATCCATCGTTATGTGATTTTTTAACGAGTCTAGCGAAGGTAAAACTCGGTCTTTTCATGATGGAAATGTTTGTCGCTATTTGATGCTTTAACAAGTTTAATGACAATGAGAACTTAGTCCTTTTCATGTTTAGAGAATTTGAAAAGGGACAAAAAGAAAACTCCATAAGTTATTTTTCATAAATTTGTCTCTCAAGTCTGAAAATGCGTAAAATAATACAATAGAGAACCTATTGACCATTTTTGATCAATGTATTCCTTTTTCATAAGTATTTTATCTCAGTCCGGAAAAGGGTTAAACTTATACTGAGTAGATGTCATTTCCAATCCATTTACGAGATGAAAAGTACAAGTGACCAACAATATTTTCATATTTTTAGAGTCTAAAAAGAGCTTAAAGAGGAGTTCACTTAGAGGAACTAGTGGTGTTTAGGATAGCAACTTGTTTTGGTGATGCTGGAACTTCTCCAAAAATGTAATGATCAATAGGCTAGCTAATAAGAGAACTCATTACAATTCTTCCTCAAAAAGGTAAAACAACCAAGTGAAAGTGTATGATCAACCAAGCAGATAGTGACGATGGAAGGAGAATACCCAAGTCTCATCTGATGAGAGGGGTTGATAGAGTGGAAATCATGAGGGTTAAAATGGAGATGGGTTCATTTTTACACAAGCTTGAAGCATGAAAAAACTATGCTTGGATTCTAGGTGCATGCCCCCAGCATGATGACTCGATTACGGATGCATGCCCCCCCAAGCTTCATTACATTCACCTAAGTAGACTACTCATGGCTATCAAGTGGATGGAATGAAGGTTCATTTACGAGATCAAGTGAAAGACTCGACTGTGATTTTACGAGATCTAATCAAAGACTTGAATTGGGACTTTGTTCCACGGGACCTTGTTTCATTTTTTAATGAGCTTGACATAAGATAAGGAAATCTGCTCAGATTCCTTGTTCCATTTTTTAACGAACTTGACAGAAGGCAAGGAACTATGCTCTGTTACCTGTTTTATTTTTTAATTAGGTTGACATAGTAAAATAACTATTCTCATATTCCTTGTTTCATTTTTTAATGAGGTTCACACAAGACCAAGAATTATCCTCATATTCCTTGATCACGACCCATAAGAGGTCATGACTTCCAAAAGGTTATTTAATCCATGGAAGCCAAGAGGTTCTCTAAACAAAAGACGACAACAATCAAATCATATGATCTGTTTATCGTAAACAAATGGAATCGACAACATTTGAACATTCATTCATTATAGATATAGACAAAAGTATGGGAAAGGAACAAACAACTTTATTGATTGATAGAAGGAGAAGTTACACCCAATGTGGTTCGATCCTGTGTCACTCATCCAACTTAGCCTGAACCCTCGTCACACCAAGAGCACATCAATTCAACGTCATAACATTACTTGACAATGATTTCAAGTCTCAAACCAGCAATATTTCTCTATAATATCCAAGTTCTAGCCCCTTGATCACTATGATGAGTGGTCAATTCATAGGGAAACACAAGTGGTTTTTCATAAATTAGGTATTGAATGGTTTTCCATAATTCGATAGTTAGTTTCCATGGAGAAAGGGATGAGAGGATAGAGGGTTGAATGATCTATAGCCTTTCCAAAATTGAGCTTATAAGATGATATAAGAGCTACACATCCTTCTAGAATGCTCGATCAAGGAATATTCCAAGAATCCTATGCCAATTTCGCTCATCCTCACCCAGCACAGGCTTAAGTGGGCCTAAGTGCTCTCCAACGTAGGTTTGAATGGGCCTACCAACTATGCAGAGCAGTTTCTCGTGACCAAGGTTGCATTGGTCTCCCAAGGAGGCATTTCTGTAGGGTTTCAAACTAAGAAACTTTTATGGATGAAAGCACTCATTGAAGTGGCACTGTTTACACTGATAGACACTGTTTACATTGATTTAGTCATCGAGAGTGATGTGCCCAAATAGACCTGTAACACGTTATCTTACAGAGATTTCTCTAGGAGGAAATGAGGGGCCCTTATGCTATAAAGTGGAGAGCACGAAATAATGGAGGGCTACAAAAGCTTGCAAAAACCATAAAAAAAAATTAAGCCTAGCTCAATAAATTGATACCATTGATGCCAAACAAGCAAGCACAATAAGTTCCAAATTACTGAATGAATTAAAATCTTAAATTGGACAAATGCTTGGAAATTTCTTAACCATACATTAAAACCATAAACTTGCTAGTTTTCATTATACCATACTTATGAAGCTATAATCATTGTATCTATTACTATCCTTTACACTGTTGAATTATAACATCTACAATTAAGTGTTAGGCACAAAATGTGTGTTCTCAAAGCTATATTATGTTATCTCAGGTGGTTGGGAGGGTTTAATAATAACCTCCCCACTCGGGTTCCAATCGCAGTTGTGACATGATTAGTTGTCGTCACATGGCGCAACCATATGTAAACATGATGTAATTGATGAGATTTATATGAACCACACTACTTCTTTGAGGGGGTCGCACCCCTTTTAAAACTTTAGTGCTTTAAAGTTGTATCAATTTAGCTATTTCTCACAAATTTAAAGCATTTTAAGATACAAACCTCATTTACCAATCAAAAGTTTACAATTCTTTTTAGCCTCTCAAATCTATAATTTTTTTTCAAAAATAATTTGAATTAATAATATATAAAATTTTATCCTTTTCAATTGATATATAGATTTTTTTAGTTTTTTTTTTTCATATATATAAATTTGTTTTGTGATTTTCCCTTTCAATAAATTTTAAATTGTGTTAATAATTTTCCTAAAACTATTTATAATAGCTTCTTTTATCAAAAATAAATTAATCTATTTCTTTACTGAAATTCAATTGTGTGGTCGAAATTCCATTCTTTTATGAAAAAGAATGTTGCCTAATAATTCTCCACCGACCGCGACCATGATGAACGTGAATAATGAAAAGATATACCTACAATTCCAACGCTCCGAAAATTTAGAAAATATAATCAACATTCATGCACATCTTGAAAAGTTCTAGTCCTAACCCCAACGTACGATCAACGTGTTTGATACATCAATTGATAATTTTGAACTCAACCATACAATTCTTGGCCTTACACTTCAAAGAATAAATCATCATCATTCAGTCATTCCTTCCCTGGAAACTTTTGCGAATCACGTCTTTGTAGATCGAAGTCGTGCTTGAAGAGGAAACCCTCCCTTTCGTATTCACCTTTTAAGTTGGAATCGAAATCTCTTTTATTGGACCTTGTGCCAAAATGGGGAGGTCGTGTTTGAAGAGGAAAACGACATTTGGCAATAATGTTAGGGACTGAAAGTGACATTTGACTTTATTTCGCTGCTCGCCAAAATGGAGTAGGCAAGTGGGAAGCTAAAATTAACGATCAAGATTTAGCCTCTATGGTTTCGTCCGCCGCCCCAAAATAATGACTCTAAATATTGGCCATGACAAAGTCTCACGCCCACCTACTTTGTTGTACTCGTTGGACTTTATTCAAAGTCAGTGAAATAATTCAAGGCAGGGGGAATGAATGGCCTGTTCGTCTGCCCACTCCCCTCCCATCCCGGGCTGGCGCCGGCGTTCGTTTATACCTCAACAGGGTCTTCGTAAAGATTAACTATCCGGTCCCCTCGGATTCTGCAACTGCCAATCTGACCAAACATAAAAGTCTTAACACTCACGATTTCCTTGGCGGTTTTTTGTCATGATTTGTAAGTTGTGTGTACAATTCAAAGCAGGGTTTTGGGTTTGTGTTAAGGCAGTCAATACGCATACTCTTCGGGAAAGATGTTCACTCCTTATAAGTACTCCACTTCCTTTATATATTTCGCCGTCCAAGTCTTCTAGCTCTCTCAGTTCTCGCTTTCTCTCTAAATTTGCTCTTCTCCTGCAAATCCATCAGATATCATATTGTTCATTTGCTAACATTGCAATTCGCTCTTTCACTGTAATATCGCTTGTTGCAATGGCGCTCTTGATTATGATCTCGTTCCTCATCATTGCAGGCCATAGCAACGCCAGGTTGCTCATGAAGAACAACCAGTTGATCGCTCCCGACACCCTTTCGGCCTTCCACCCGAATCCCAATGCCCTTTTCGACGATGACTCTAGGTTGCACACTGCCGATGGTCATATGGAGAAGGCTACGGTGGAGCACGTTCAGGAGATAATTAGCAGCTCGTCGGCAAACAGTGCCACCAACGAGGAGGCGTTATCGTTCGGGCTGACCTCGACTATCACAAATAAGTACCAGGGAGAATCGTCTGCATCGAACAAAGCCATGGTTGGAAATTTGATTGTGACGGAACAGCAGCTTTCGACATTCAGTAGTAGCCCTGCTACCGATCACATGCATAATACTCTGACCAGAAACGTCGACAAAACCCGTCACAGCAGTGGAGATGAAGACCTCCAGCCGAAAAAGAGCAATAAGCGCAAACTGGGTTCTACTCCAAGCCCGGGAGATGGCCATTGACGGCTCGGAAAGTAACAAAGAATATTAGGAAATGGCTAAGAGTAAATTTACGATCCATCAATTATTTATTCTTATTTATTCGTGTATAATGTATTGATTCAGGACAAAGCCCAATCCCAGTGAAATATAGCCATTTAGTTTTAGTAATTTATAAATAAATAAATAAATAAGTAAATAATCAATTTAATTTCCTTCCCTAGTCAAATATAGCCATTTTCCTCTACCCTTTAGGTTTACCTTTCTTCCTATTTAGCACCTTCTTAAATCTGTCTCTTCATCTTGGCATGAAGATGAACCACACTAGCTGATTCAAAACACGTCCACCAAATATTTTCAATGTGATTTTTTCCGAAAATCTCCATAAATTAACAAGTAATTATTTGTGTATCTTGTAAATTTGTTTTCTTCAAAACTTGTGTGCCGAAAGGTATAATTAATTGTATGTGCAATATACTTGAAAAAATTACTAACTTTCTAATGAGACTGCTTAGAAGACTATATAAATCTTGAAATATAAGTAACCACATACATCACATCAGGTGTAGTTGTAGTAATGTACATAAAGGCTCTCTGTAAGCCTTTTATATAATCATGAATCCACTATGTATCCTATCATCCTGCTTTCTCAATTTTGTTCCAGTAGTAATAGGTGATTATGCTAGTTGGATTTGTCCATCATGAACCTCCTTATGTTATATATATAGCATACTTATGCTGACATTAAAATCCCTTCAGCAAATTGCTTGACTTTAATTCCCCAAAAGTACTTTGTTAGATCAAAGTCTTCCATCCCAAATTATCTTTTCATGGTACTTTCAAATAAATTTAACATCAAATTTCTTGTATATCTCATGTCATCAACATAATTGTAAATAGGAAAAACTCTAAGAGCCAGATTTCTCAACTAAGTTATTTTTTGGACATTTAAAAATATTTACCATTTTGGTTTAAAATTTTCTCATTCTTTACATATATATATATATATATATATATATATATAATATTAAATGAATGATATACCTCAAAATTTACCAATTTCAATAGTAAATTAAATGTTTTTATGGAATATTCACTTACACTCTATATGTATCAATTTTAAAACTACAATAGAGATCTACAATATTATTGATGGACACCTAATACGCTAACAATTGGTGTGGAATGTGAACAGTCACTAAAGTCCAAAAAACCAGTTGGCTAAATATATTATAAATGTTTATCTCCATTAATGGAAATGCAATTAGCCTTTATCTTAATCTACTGGCCATTATTTTTGTTTATGTTTAACATTGTATCAGGGCAGGCATACTGCTTCCTTGCCCAAATACGAGCCACTGGTTTTTGTGGCGTCTATGTGCATGTTAGTTAAGCCATTCCTGTTCAATTCCCATAACGCTCCATTAATTTGTTGTCTGTTGGTTATACCATTCATATTTGCAGTCAGAACCTAATTTTTTTGTGTTGAACTGATAGCATTTTCTTTACTGTCGGCGCGCTTGCCTGTGCAACAATTATCGCCTGTCACAAAAAATGCCCCTCGCAGAACATTCATAATGAGTTGCTCGTCCCTAACGTTCCTATCCCGAAATGTAGGGGCCATTCCAATAGTTATCCATGGGGCGTGCTCAGGAAACCCTAAATGTAGTTTAATTGGATTATGAGGTGCAAGCACTTTTTTGTGCTTCATAGAAGATTTGATAGAAACCTGCACTTCTCAATACGTTGCATCCACCACTCGATCCATCGACATGTTCAATTCTTGGTGAATCCGATGTGAAAAGTCATATTCAGTAAATGTTATGGTGAATTTCGATGGTGTTTAAGAGAGTTGTGTTGGATTTTGGAAATCATTTGAGGAGCGGAAGACTAAGAATTTTACAGTGATTTGGAACGTTGAGCCTATCTAATTTGTCTGGTAGCGTTGATTGAATGGAGCATCGTTATAACTCCTGCTCTGCGTTGGTGATGATTTGATTGCATATATTTCTAGTGTTGATACATTTAATACATTATATATGTGTTGGTGAATGCGCATCCCGTCTGGAAGTGTTTTTTGATGGAGCATCCTCTGTGGCAATGTTAATTGATGTTGAGTGCTGCAGGCGTTGAGAGACTAGAAAAACACAACATCCACAAAAGCACCAACTCCACTTCCATCTCATTTGGAACACCACCTCTCTGAAACTGAAAGTCGGTCCTCCTGAAAGATGAAGGTAATTCGACCATAGGGTTTGACCTCAGGACAGAGGAATAACATTTTTAAATTATATTCCGGTATGAACTTTTTTATATGCGTTTGTGATTGGTAAATTGAAATAATGTGTTAATTTTGGTTGGGACGCTCGTCAAAACTCCTTTACGGCGCAACTCCCGTAATATGTAACTGATACGTATGTTGTAATAGAGCATTTGCATGTGTGTTTTGAAGTCTGAGAGCTTTGAATTTTTGAGACTTGACCGTGAGTTTGCGATCTCTGCGTTGTTTTGGACCCTAGCATTGTCTCCAGCAATTGTGTCGGACTCTTCCATGACATAACGAACAAGGTTTTATGGGTCAATTTAGGAAGATCGCGGAAGATTTCCCTAACCACAATGCTGCCAGCCAAGGCAAAAAATCACCTTCCAGAGCATACAAAATTGCAACAGTCAGATCAAAAGAAGAGCTTTCGATGACTTGAACTCCAAGGTGCAAAACCCCTTGTCGATTTAGGTTATGTGTTGGCCTACAATAATATTTTGAGGGCTCACCTTACGCTCAGCCAACTCTTGGATCGAAGATGCACCAAGTACCAGCAAGTCCAGTGCTTCTGACAGTGCCTCGTCGCGATAGTACTTTCTTCACATTGCGTGAAATGTTTTGATCTCGTGACTCACTCTGCCCACCATTTAATGTTTATTGACTGTCTCAAATTATTGCTCTTGGTTAACCTTCTATCGATGTTAAGAATTGTAACAAATGATGAAACAAAATAGTAAGGATTATTACTGCTGAGAATAACTTTCAATCTTATGCATAATCGCTGATTTATCGGGTATTATGCTAATTATAAATTTATTGTTAGATGTAACACCCTTCAGGGTAAAGGGACATATAAACAACATAATAGGAAGATAAATACAATAAACATATCATCCACCAAAATCCATATATACATCAATATATTTGCACATAGAAATGAAAGGAATGATTTTTTCATTAATAAATGCAGTGAACTAACAGTTGATGGGGCTACCACTTTTCACTGAGCCAAGTCTCGCCAAGTCTCTCTTCAACCAATCACCCCCTTCCCATACTCCAACCATGAATGTGGGACTCATAGAACACATCAAAAACACCAATTAGTGTGGATGCCACCAAAGTTCTTTGCCTACACCGTGAGGAATTTGAGTGCCTCCTAGTCACTTATGATTTACTGTCCATCGGTACTCCGATCCATGGATCACTATTCCCTACACCGAGACATACTCTCCAGGCTTTACTATGCATTTCATCCCGAAATCACTAGGCCCAATGGAGAGAAAATCCACCTCTTGGCTTTACCGTATATCTCACCATTCAACGGCAAGCATTTCTAGGCCCCTTGAGGCACACAATCTAGCTTTACCAAAACCCACAATCTGGTTCATGGGTTACTAGGCCAGTGGCTTCGTGCATCCTCAATGTGGTTCAAGGACTACTACCACCATGTGTTTTTCAATTCAGAGATCGACCCCACTCAACTTTAAATCCAATCCGGCCATCCCCACAAAATGCATGAGAGAACCCATCTCATCAATGCTATGAGGAAATGATAAGGCTAGGCTGAAAATACTATGACACTTTGCAAGACCTATGCCATGGTAAAAAACAAACACATGCAATCCCATGCATGCGAAATCTAGCAAGGAAAATACACATACAAGTTGATACCTGCAGTGAAGCTTGTTGTAGGTGCTTGATCTTGCCTTTCCGTGCTTGATCTTTGCTTCCTCTAGCATGCTTTGTCTTTATTGCTCGATCTTTGCTTCCTCTAGCATGCTTTGTCTTTATTGCTCCGATGCCAAAGTTTTACAAGAAAAATCTAGGTGTCCAAAAATATGAGAGTGAGAGAGAATAATGAGAGAGCTCCAAAACTTAACTTGCCGAGCGTTTCCTACTGATCTTAAGAAGCCTTTTTATTAACGAGGCCTCTATTTTCTTCATTTTCCATTATTTTCTTTCAATTTCCTCCTCACATGCAACATGTGACCTTTCACATTCCTTTTCTCCTAGTTCCTATTATTTAAATAAATGTGCCAAAATAAGTTTTTGCCTCTTTAATACCTTAGTCACTGCCTTCGCCAATTTCTTTAGCCATAAACAACCAAATGAACACAGACTAAAATGTCCTACCCGCCATTCAGCTTGGAATAAGGGTCCCATCATCCATGGAATTTATATATTTTTACATCGAATTTTCACCGGGGCTGTTATATTAGAGGACTTCATTGTTGGACTCACTACTAGGATGTCACCACTATTGGTAAGAGTCTATATGTTTTACCAATGAGGGCTTGATCGATATTGCTAGAAGGATGACTTGGCATACATATAGTAAATTGGTCATATGCTCTCATCTGAAATTATTGGACAAGTTTTCTTATTAATGACACCCAATGCCATTGATTTTAAATGAAAATTCTAAGGAAGCAATAATGCAATTTACGAAGCAACGGAAGTAGAATGATAACATGTGTGATCTCATTAAGTGAATTCAAGATGTGTGAATTTTATTAACTTCTTTTCTAAGTTATGAACCGAAAGGAATCTTTGAATTGCATGGATAGATAATAATCTCTGAAACCTTTACACTAATATATGACACTTGGAAAATCTCCTCTTGGATAAGAAGTTATGATCATTTCTAGCTAGCAACTGCAATGACAACAAAAAACACCAAATTTATCTGAAAATCACTGGTTTTTTTAAAGAATGAGAATGTTGAGGGTGGATCCAAGCATTGGAAATTAATCAATAGTTTAAGGTGCATGAACATGTGAACTATTTAAGAACGCTAATGGAAAAAAACATGTATGTTGGAGTGTATGATGTTTAATGCCCCCCTGTAAACCAATGAAGAGAAGACATGTGGTGGTTCATGATTGACCTAAATTGCTGACTTCTCAATAGAGTTTGACATGGAAGTAAGACAATGACATGGTATTGCCACATGGCACCTCCATGTGGTGGCGTGGCATATTCATATGGAAGCACACTAACATGTGGCGAAATGTAATAGAGTGAAAGATGATGACATGGAAGTAGAGGATGACATGGAAATGTGTTATGAAACGAGCTCAAGAAAAGAAAGAAAAGATAGATCAACGCCTTAGAATAAAGCCTCTTCGAGGGGGCAACCTCCTTTACATTACATAAATGAACAATTCTTGGATGATAGAAATGAAAAAACCTCCTTTCTATATATAAGAGTCTAAGGAGTCACAATATAATCTAGCCGACCTAACAATAATAATATAGCCACAAAAATAACCATAGAGGGATTCTATGGGGCACAGTAATAACAATATGGGGGCAATAGGGGCACAACAATATTAATAAGGGGTATAACTACAATAGTAATGGGGTAATGACTAGTATTATAGGGACCCAACATGCCCCTCTCCTTCAAAAAAGTGTTGTCCTCAACGCTTGAGTAGTTCTCAATACTTCTGCATAAAATTCTCATCCTCCCATGTGGAATCTTCAGTGGATCAGTTCTTCCACTTGATAAGATACTCTGAAATTGAACGATTTCGTAGCTATCGAGTTCTTGTTTCTCTGACTGCTTCCGGTTCCAATATAATTTTTCCTTCCTCATCAAGTTCTGGCAATATCATTTGCACTGGGAGCTTGTCGCCTATAACCTTCTTTAAACATGAAACATGGAAAACTGGGTGCAATCGAGAAGCTGCAGGAAGCTCCAATTTGTATGCCATAGTACCAATCTTTTGCAACACCTTGTACAGACCATAATACTTTGGTGATAATTTATTATCCTTCTTAGCTTGCTTGAGGGACATTTGCTTATATGGTTGTAGGCGTAGGAATACCCAATCACCTACATCAAAACTTCTTTCACTGCGATGTTGATCTGCCTGTTGTTTCATTCTATTCTGTGCCAACACGAGGTTATCCTTGAAGAGTTGGAGGACTTGTTGTTGATGTTCGATGTGATGTTCCACTGCTTGAACCTTAGAATTTTCTCTTAAATATGATGTGATGGATGGTGGCTAATACCCATAAAGTGCCATAAATGGGGTCATTTTGTTGCTGTGAAGGAAGTGTTATACCACCATTCAGCAAGAGGCAACCATTTGACCCATTGTGTCTGTTTATCAGATACAAGCAACGAAGATATCCTTCCAAACATTTGTTTACTATCTCAGTTTGCCCATCAGATTGAGGATGATAAGATGAGCTATGAGCTAACTGAGTACCAAGACAAGAAAATAATTCTGTCCAAAAATTTCAAGTGAAAATGGGATCTCTGTCACTTACAATAATCTTTGGATTTCCATGTAGCTTTTGAATTGTTTCCATAAATGCCGTGGAAACTGTACTGGCTTTAAATGGATGTGATAATGCACAAAAGTGTGCATACTTGGTAAGTCTGTCAACCACCACCATGATGACACTCTTTCCCTTAGACTTGGGTAAACCTGTGATAAAATCCATTGAAACCTCCTCCCAACGTTGCCTTGGAA